>JAQGAU010004103.1:0-12113 GCA_034698045.1 Paramacrobiotus richtersi
GTTTGTCTGAGCGGGTATGCCATAATTTTCCAACGAGTCGTTCTATTTACCATTCACGCACAGGTACAACTATCTATAAAGTGACTGATAAACCTGTCCGGTCCTCTGTCTGGTGTCATTAACGTACGATGAAAAAAATTGGCCGATTCCTTCTGCATATCGCGTCCCAGCAGAACATCTGGGGGACTTTTGTCATTTGGTGTAAGTCGGCAAAAATGTGCGGGTAAAACTCGTTATCTGTTGGCGTTCGGGAAGAACGCCGGTGCGACCTTTGAACGTGATGGCAGTGTAGCTAAAGGGATCTCGAAAAGACTACTTTTTGGGCGGGATACAATCAACAGGAAGGAATTTGGTCCCTAGGGCGGTTTTAGCGGTCATGGTTAGGGCGGTTTCGGTTCGGTCGGCGGTTGCAAAGGTTTAGTCGATTATCCTGTTCCGCTTTCGGGCTTTCGGTTTGATTACTTCGCGACTTATTCTCGTTAAAATTCCTTAGATATTTTTTCTGCTTTTTTGGTGTGCGATTTTTGGGTGAAACAATATGGAAAAGATTTTCTCATGTATTTTGAGTCCGCCACGATTGTTCTAAACTTTCCTTTTTTGGTTTCACTTGTGGAGCAGGCAGTGATTCATTTTCGGATTTTTGTTAAACGAAAATTGTCTTCCAAAGTGGCTTCTAAAATAAGTGGCTTCTAAAATCTTGGAATCAAGGTTGGTTACGGAGCGAAATTTCGATGAATTCGTCAGTGTGATATCTAGGAAAGGAGGAACCGCACCTGGATGTTTTGGGTTTATCGATGGTACGGCCCGCCCGATTTGTCGTCCAAAATACTACCAACGCGCTTGTTTCAGTGGCCACAAACGATTTCACTGCGTGAAGTGGCAGTCCATTGTTTTACCAAACGGTAATTTATTTAAATCATATGTTTTTCGATTTTTGGTTGAATTATTAATTTTTACAATTTAAATCGATAAACAGTTTTTTTATGCGTATTTTTAACAGGGTTAATCGGGAATTTGTTTGGCGGAGTGAGAGGAAACATGCACGACGCTCGTTTACTTCGGGAAAGTAAAGTCCTCGCCCAGCTTCGCCAGAAACTTATCGAATTCGACAGCGATGATTACTGTATGTACGGCGACAGCGGCTACGGAAAGACCCAGTATCTGGTTACGCCACATTCACGGGCGCGATGTTTAGCGGATCCATTGAAAGATGACGAAAACTACGCGAATTCGCAAGTTCGCCAGGCTATCGAATGGAATTTCAAGGACGTGGTCGTTTGGTGGGCTTATGTAGACTTTAAAAAGCGAATGCGTTTATATCAGATTCCTGTTAATAAAATCTTTCGTGTCGCGGTTTTGCTATCGAACTGCAAGATCTGTTTAAAGCGGAATCAAACAAGCCTTTATTTTAACTGTATTCCGCCAAAACTAGAAGATTACTTGATGACTGAATAAAACAAAAACGTAGCGAAATCGCACTAAAAATCAGCGTTTACTAATCAGTGTCAGAAGTGCCTCCCATTTTTTATCTTCAGAAGCTATTCGCAATTTCTCTGTTTCGTGTCTTTTCTCCTCCAGTTCCTTTTGGTGCGCCAGTTCGAGTTGTTTCATTTCTTTTTCTGACTTTAATTCCATTTCTCGTAGATCTTTCTTGTGCTGCAATTCCAATGTTCGAATTCGGGACTGTTCTTCATCGTTCTGCTTCATATAAGAGATCAAATTTTCGTCTTCGGGACCACTTTCTTTGGACAGCTTTCGTTTTCGTCGCTCAGGGACGCGTTGCTGTTTTTTCCCATCCTTGGCGAGATCTGCACCCATTAAGTCATCGTCTTCCTCACCACCTGTAAATACACATCGTTAAAAACATATCTACATACCACAAATAAATCAACATAAATCATAAATCTAGCAAATCAGATTAACAGAAAAATACTCAAATAATTAAAAAAAGGTAAATATTCAAGTAATTAAAACAGATAAGCACTAGACGATTATGACAGTTGACAAGAAATTAAATCGAAAATTTAATGATATTGTGCATTAAAAGCAATGCCACGAGTGGAACAACAGAGTACCTCGTTCCCGATTCAGTTACCCAGGATCCATCGCCCCCAAATTAACCAAGTCTTCGTCCGTAAGTTCGGTTTCGGCTGCTGGAGAAAGCGGAGAAAACGTGGATTCACCAGCGTCCATAATTTCGTCGTTTGCAGCAGCAAGCTCAGTTTCCTTGGCAGCTTTGGCCGCATTTTTCGTAGCCTTCAGCTTGTCCTTTTCCTCCTTCGATTTAGGGCGGTCGTTGTAGGCTGCACTGATTTTCGCCAAAAGCTCGTGAATTTGCTTATACTGTTCTTCCGTGCCACTTCTCGACCGATTTCGTACGTCATCAGCTTTAAAGCCTTCCAACAGACGGGTTGTACGGAGTTCGCAGGCCCGAGCATCCAGAAGCTTTTCCCCAAACATCTGGCAGAAATTAAATTATGATTAGCAAACAGTTCCGATAGAATACTCGCGCCTGTAGCATGTTCTGCGGTCTGAGACGAACCTGATCAGGGACTTTGTTCAGCGCATCAGCGATCTCCATCCACGCTTTCCGTGCATTCTTTTGGAAGAATGGATTCACAGAATTCACTTCTTCCAGCAGCAACAAATCTTGGTTGGCGTAAAAGATTTTCCTCGACATCTCAATGATTCAAACGGAAAAAAACGAATTCATAAATCAAAACAACTTGAAAATTATCAGTTGGACGATAATTCTCCAAATAATTCTCGAAATTCTGAAATTAAGCACAACGCTGTGACGTAGGAAATCAGCGGAAACGATTTACGTGGTCTGATTGGCTCTAACGTGACTGCAGAGGTGGAGTTTGCGATAAAAATCGGTAATTTACCCATGTTGTTTTGAATTTCATTTTTTTTCGTGATTGTGTTATCGTATTTTGAGAAGTTGTTTACTGAAATATAGAGGAATGTTTTATCTTTCTTTTCATACTGAACACGAGCACTTCTGCGCTGCAGGAAGCGCAATGTTGGCTTCCGAAAAGTAAACACTGGAGATGCTATCCCAGTGTCAAACAGTCAGGCTACATTGCAGTAGCGCTGACAGTAGGAGGCGTGGCGGACCCAGCAGTGTCTTTTTTTTGACACTGCACAGCTTTCGAAAGATCGCTAATGAGAACACGCGACGGTACTACGTATTCACTGCAAAGAAAGAGGTAAGCCAGTACCTCACTGTTCGGCAAACTGTCCCCCTGACCACGATCTACAGTTAGCGGATTTGTTTTAAAATGAAAAATGATTTAACTTTCGGACTACTATATTTTTGTAGAGCAGACTTTACTCTACAAGATAAGCTATAAATTGCATTTCGAATTTTCACTGGGATCTTGTCCTTAATATTGGTGCAGCGTAGTATGGAACCCCAGGATGTAGTTTAGCGGGTGCTATAAAATTTGAATATCTAATTATAAATTTATGAAGTATATACGAATATATATAGCTATATATAAGTAAGCATGTAGAATTATGGATATGTATAATTATATTTACATTAGATATATACTTATATATGCAATTTATATACCTGGGTTCTGTGCAAGTGTTCGCTTGCGCGCCGCCGTCGCTGCCCGCTCCTTGACGTCCGAAATACCGACATTGTCCCTGTATGTGGTCTTGCAAATGTACTTCGTTAAGTACTGGTTGAGGCCATTGTCCGTGACAAACTGGACGTTATTATGGCAGTTCAGCATTAACAGCGCTGGCAAGTTGTGAGGCGAAATCGGTTTGTGGTCGTCCTTGCGCTTCCGGTAGGCGTAGCGGACTTTAGTATGGTCAAGCTCAGACAGATTGTCAGGCTGCAGGCAAATTTTTCTCATAAAAGTCTTCGAATGACGGCTTTCGGTAGTAAAATCGCTGAATCAATCAATATGACCAAAATTATCCAGATAATGCTGGTCATCTGCTGACCAGAACGCAAAGAAAAGAATGAGTCAGCCGAGGATTTGGCTCTCGGCAAAAGCGTCCAGATGATCGTTAGCTGCGTGTCGCTGGTGGGATGGGTTGAATGAGTTTCTTACTGTCCAAAATCTACACCGGGTGGAATTTTCACCTTCAAACTGTTTTACCGGTCACAATCGTTTCAAATTAGCTTACACCTGGACAGTGTGGCTTCGAATCTATTGTGAATATAGATCTCAAGAAACCCTGAGGCGGCAGCAGAAGGAGTTTCTTGTAGCTATATAAAAGTAAGTATGTATAGTTATGGATATGTATAATAATATATAGATTTATACTTATATATAGTTTATATACCTGGGTTCTATGCAAGTGTTCGCTTGCGCGCCGCCATCGCTGCCCGCTCCAGGACGTCCGAAATACCGACATTGTCCCCGTATGTGGTCTTGCAAATGTACTTCGTTAAGTACTGATTGAGGTCATTGTCCGTGACAAACTGGACGTTATTATGGCAGGTCAGCACTAAAAGCGCTGGCAAGTTGTGAGGCGAAATAGGTTTGTGGTCGTCCTTGCGCTTCCGGTAGGTGTAGCGGACTTTAGTATCGTCAAGCTTATACAGATCGTCAGGCTGCAGATAAAGGGCCCAAAGGGCCCTTTATTGAGCCCAAAGGGCTCAAGATAAAGTAAATGTACCAATGGGAAATTCGTTTAATGAACAGTAGTGTTATCATTTTCATTGTGAACGACTTGTTCAAGTAGCAGACGGCATTTTCTCTGCCAGTTCATCACAACGGTCATAGAGATGTTGTGGGGGGAGTTTTCGCTGCTTGCTGACGGAGACACGAACTTTTTGCGTAACCTCAGCCCGATCTTGTCGCACTGCTCGTACATACAGAGGTCTTCATCTTTGATGTTCCGAACCAGCTCATCCCCTCCATCTTCCTCACCATCCGGCGCAGGTTGAATAGCAGGGGGATCTTCATCTTCTCCTCTTTCATGCGCCTTCCACTTCAAGGGGTCGATAGCTTTGAAGATATCCCGTAAGGCTTCAGGGATTTCTTCTCTGGGCACCGGCTGCTACGTTTCACTAAAAGTTTCCCAGGGATTTAAATTTGTCGTGTAGTTATGGACATAGTCTATAGTAGTGCAAGCGTGCTGTGATGCACGCTCAGAGCGTATACGCTCTCCTACGCCAGAATCTGGGAAGATCTCTGGCCCAGAAACACAAACAAACCGAGCCTCTAAACTCAATATATCTTTATTGAGCGAAGACCAACACAAATCTGGGAGAAATCCCAAAAGAAAGCAAGAGGGAGAAAGCACAGCATCTATGCTGCAGTCAACATCGTAGATGGACGAATACTGCGGGATGCTGTGCGAGACCAAGACGAACGGCGTGGCTACCAAGGCCATGTCCGGGGCGCACCACATACGCGCACCACATACGCAAACATGCGTATCCACGAGGATGCGTCATCCTCACACTCCCACGGCAAATCGAGAGTCCGTCCACGGCGCTTCAGACGTCCTGGGGTAGGGATCGTCCATGAGTCCTTGGGAAGTCCGGTCCGATGGTCTCACACAGTCCGCTTAAAAAATGTTAAGAAAAACATTGTTAACAAAACACTGTATCTCTAAGAGAATTCCATCACCATTTTTTCAATCACAACATCACCATCTGTTAGTACAAAAAACAATGAGCAAAGACTACAAATACTGTACGAAGAGTCTTTTGTCACTCAGTGGAGATCCGGGGTTGAAATCCTGTCTGGTAACGCATGGTTAGGCTACAGACAGGTCCTGGGGTAGGGATTCCTGCTGTACCTCGCGAACTAGTCCGAATGCCATCTGGTTCCTGGGTCAGAACCGATGGAATGTTTGTGCTCTTCCTGCATCAACGGTCCAGAGAGAAAAAACCTTGGAACCGGCAGAAAAGATATCACGTCACGCCTGTTCGTCTGAGCGATCGATTCAACAGCCGTTCACTGGAACCTTATGGGTACGAGCTGCTTAAATTTGGCAACGTATGCACGCTTTCCCGGGCCCAATCTAAGGCGTCTCTTCTCCTTGATTCTTAGTTCTTTGGCTTTTGATCTAGGATAGCCGGGTTCCATGTTTTCGAAACCTGTCACGAATTCTTTGATATTCGCCGTGCCAAATGTAACCTTGGTGTTCTTGTTTTCATGTCGCTTTAGCTGATTCAGAACCTGAAGTTCATCCTCCGAAGGTATACGTTCTTCTTTATCATCGTCATTCGCGTATGTTGTATACTTCTTGGTTTCTTTCTTCTTCAGCCGTTCGACGTAAGGGCTGAGAGTCATTTCCAATATCTTTTGACGGTCTTGCTGGCTCATTGTGAACGACTTGTTCAAGTAGCAGACGGCATTGCCATGGTTCGGTTCAAAAAAGCCTTCGATCGGGATCAACTTTGCCGAAGAGTACAATGCCGGGTTTCGCGAGAACATAAACTGTGCCTCCGGTTTTTCGGGAAGCTGTTTCTTGCCAACTTCTATCCCTGTGCATTGCCCAGGATCCTGAATGCAGCGGTTGGTGGCGTAGACTTTGGCCATGCGTTGACGAGGAGCTACTTTGACTCCCTGTCCGGTTACAACGCGGATCCTGATTATCCATGCGCCATCTTCGCTTTCTATTCCTGAGTCTGAATCGTCGCACTGGTTGTGACTACTGTCCTCTTGCTCATCCTGTTGACTCTCAGCAGTCGATTTTGGCTTAAACTTCTTTTGACTAAGGGCCGGGTCTTTCTTTCTTCGCCATGAAACTTTCTTTGCCGCATGTGTTGGGCTGTCCGAAGAAGAGCGGCGTAGCTCCTCTTCGTAACAGCTATCGGCATCTTTGGCTACCGAATGCTGTGCAGGCGCTGATGGCGTTTCTTTGACGAGTTTTCGCCATTCGTTCTTCGTTTCTTCGTCCACGCGGAGCGCTCAAGTGTTATGCACCAGATTGTCCTGGACTTTCGCCTCCAGGTTTTCAAGCTTGAACCGAAGCAGTGATCCTGCGCAATCTTCACGCATACGCTGAACTGTCCATAGCAATCCAACCGGTACGATCATTTCTTCCGCTTCAAAGTACTGGAGTAACTCCTTGCGTATTTTCTCCGCATGTTCCAATTCCAGCGAATTTTCTCGTTTCTGTTCGTTCATTTTGGCATTCAATGCCTAAGCCACGTTAGCTCCTCCGAGTTCCAAAGCTCGGCATGTCGCTTGCAGTCCTTCAGCATGGGTATCGTCGATGTACTTAAACATCCGATGAAGGCTTTCCAGGTATGCTTCGTAGGCATCCGTAAGGATCGCATGGGCTGGACGAGAACTCGACTAAAGCTGTTCTTTTACGTCGCAATGTCGCAAATCCATGCTCCTCTTTGATTTCGTTGATTCTTTGACGGCTTCCATCTTATCTTGTGCTTCGACTTCCATGACTGGTGTACGCGGTGCGGGATTTTGTACTTTTACACCAGTTTTGATCTGCGACACTTGCGCATCGGCCATCGGGATAGTTGCAACCGATTCGGCGCATTCTACATCCGGTCTTTGGCGAAACTCGGTCAGTACTCCTCCGCTCACAGTGAACAGTTTATTATGCAGGAAGTCGCTGCCTAGAAGCATCGCCAAGCCATCATTCGTGGGTTTGACATACATTGTATCCCGAGTTGCTATGCCTTTCAGATCCACAACTGTGCTTGCACAGTGGGTAACTGAAAACTGGCATGCTCCTCCGACTCCACGGACCTACAACGGGACCTGAAGTGGTTTCGTCCGGATGCCATTCAACCGACAGAACCGCTGCGAAATCAGCGAAGTTTCCGCTCCAGTATCGATCATGGCAATTGCCGGGATCTTTCGTCTCGTCACCAGCACTTCATGGGTTAGTGCCTTGACAACTTTGGGTTCCGGACCATCGAGCTGAATCAGGCCAACTGTCGGTCCAATTTCTATCGGAAGCCTTTGATCTCCGTCAACTCCGAATACTAGTCTCCGCTTGACATAACGTTCCTTTGCAGCACTTCTGCCGGAACTTTGGTTTCGTCATAGTTTATCGGAACCCGACGTCTGGTGTACGTTGGATACAAT
The DNA here is from genome assembly GCA_034698045.1 of Paramacrobiotus richtersi. Classification (NCBI taxonomy): domain Eukaryota; kingdom Metazoa; phylum Tardigrada; class Eutardigrada; order Parachela; family Macrobiotidae; genus Paramacrobiotus; species Paramacrobiotus richtersi. The sequence goes on from JAQGAU010004103.1 coordinate 8,040, forward strand.
TCGGTAGGTAGGCATTTCTCTGCATTCGGAAGCTCTGGGGTTAGCTTCAAAATGGGCTTGCGAACCTTCTTTGTCCTGGCTGGGCGTGAGGGATCAATGGGATCTGGCGGTTTCGGAGGGACGGGGTCAGTGTAGCCGCCGCTAACTGCCCTCGGGAGTTTTTTCGGTATCTCCCCAGTTCCGCACCCAATTCCCGGTCCGAATCCGAATCGGAATCCGAATCACGATCGCCCATGCGCTTGCCGGACATTCCTGCCTGATTGACCGATCCTTGCTGTCCCTGCATGACGTTCCCCTGCCAATCCCTAGTCACCATTTGTGCTTGGGGTGACGGCTGATACATCGGGATCTGCATGTACGGGTGCGTCAGGAACGGTTGCGCATACGACATCTGAGTCGGCTGGGAATACATTTGTGTCGGCTGTTCATACGTCATGTTGACGAATGGTTGTGGTGTCACTGGTGCCGACTGCTGCTGTGGCTGTACCAACTGTTGCTGCGGCTGCTGGCCCAACCATTGGCCAACCAGAGAGTTCGGGGTACAACTTCCCTTCTGTGCCTGTTGTGGTAGCTGATACGCCGGTTGTTGCGGAGTAGGTTGTTATGCCTGCTGCCAATATCCGGTACTCTCCTGCCGGTAATCAGTACTCTGCTGCTGGTACCCACCGCTTGGTTGTCCATATGAGGCGGTGGACCGTACTGTCCCGCACTCTGATATCCTCCGCGACCATTCCCGCGGCCGGATCCACGACCAAATCCTCCGCGGCCACGCCCTCGATAGCCTGTGCCTCGGGGATACTGGAATCCTTGTGCTTGGCCCGTGGCCCGTGCGTTCGTCTTGGTAGACGCCGCAGTGCCACCCTGAGCTACCAGACGTATGGCTTCTTGCTTGGCCATATACCGTGAATTCTGTTCTTTCGGCCAGGACGCCTACCAACACGTCTGTGTCGTGTGCCCCAGTGCTTCACACAGGTCGCACCTTCTGGACATACGTTCCAGACGACGACGCTCTTTTTCCTCCGGACTTAGTTGTTGCCGGAAGCTCTGCTGGTTTTGCTGCGGAGCCTGCCATGGTTGTGCCTGTTGCGGTGAAAGTTGTGCTGGTCGCTGCTGCTGCACAGATAGCGGATTGCTAGACTGTGGCGGCGCGAACCTCGTTGCCTGCACTGGTGGTGCACATCTGGGAGCTACCTCGGGAGCTACTGGCTGGGCATACCATTGGTTCGGGCTAGCAAACACCGGGGTAGGTGTGGCTGTTGCCGCCATCTGGTTCACCACCGGGTAATACTGTGGGAATATCCCAGACACTATACTTCCGGCTCTGAGCTGATTCAACTCCGGTTCGTTTGAGGCCAGCGCATGGATTTTCGCTAAGAAATCCTCCCCTGAAGTCGGTTCTTTCAGCATCATGAACTCGTAGATTTTCCGATCCGTCCGCTGACCACGCACTAGATATTGTGCGAATGTTTCCGGTGGCAGGAGACTTCCAGACATATCCTGCAATGTCTGCATGGCCTGGAAGTACTGATCCAGTGTTTCTTGGCCTTTGTTGTAAGTCCGGGTTGACAATTCAACCAATGCGTCTGTTTTTCTTCCTGGGTCCTCAAACCGCTGCCTCAGTTTGATAACCCATCCACCGAAGGTGGCCGGCTTCTGCAGAGAGGTCAGCATTAAGTTATACCATACCTCAGCCTCACCCAGCAAAGCAGTCTCCGGTTGGGTTACTTTGCGGACATCGTCTCAGCCATTCGTTGTTGCAGCCATGTCGAACTTCAGCAGGAAACTTCCGATTTCGTCCTTGCTTCCTGTGAACTTGGGCGTTCTTGCCGTGTCACTACGCTGGCTTCCTGCTATAATTGCATCTGCCAACGGCTGGAAGTTGATGAGTGCTGGCATGGGGTATGCCTGCGCCTGTGGATAATACATTGGCTGTTGCACAAATTGTGGTACTATCGGTGGTGCTTGTACATTTTGCGCTGGGAGATCCATCAGCACATTCTCGTTTTGGTGCAGTCGTACATTCGGCACATTCGAAAGTGACTGAACAGGTGGCTGGAATTTTGGTACCGATGGGGTAATCGATACACCTTCAGCTCTCCTCCGGCTCAAATTTTCTTCGGCCACAGCTTGCAGTTCATCCTGCAATTCTTGTTCGCGGTCGTTTTTTCCGTTACTATACGCACGTCGACAGAGCGCGTCTAGTTCTGCTGCTGTGAAGGTCCTTGGTGCAGTTTGGTCTGCTGCACTTGTTGACTGGAAGCTGGACGAACCCAGTGGGATTACCGATCCATTGGATCCCTAACCGTAGCTGTCGTCGTTGTAGTCGTAGTGGTCGCAGCTGCGCTCGTAGACAGTACTGGGGAATGCCATGTCAACGCTGACCGTGCCATTGCTGGATCTCCTAATCCGTGCGTTTGCACATTGTTGGTACCACCCAACATGAATGCGCAGACATCCGGCTGCTTGTATTTTAGTTTACCGAACAACCTGATGAACCGGTTGTCATCCTCAGATGACGATGAACTGCCTGTTGGCTTTTTGATCTGTGCTCCCGGGGTAAGGAACGCAGGGTTGATACGGAACTTGTTTCCTAGCTTCGTTATCGTTCTGGGAATAAACAGCTCATTGTCGGAATCACTCAGAAGCTTCTCAGACTGCTCTTCCAACAGCGGTGTGGCTATGGAAGGTGATGCAGTAGTACCGACAGCATAGCTGATTAATTCTTCCACTCGCGATCCTGTGGGCAGTACGGGCATCTCGGTCCCGATATCCAATTCTCACTGAACCGTTGTTTCGATACAGAACGCCGTGGGATTACTTCCATCCGGTTGGGCGGGATCGTGTGACAGTACATGGTCCGATGATGAACTACGGTTCCTTGACGGTATCTATGTTGATTGAGCTGCGCCTATTTATTCTGCTGAATTTGATGGCGGTGTTGGTTTCTGTTACTCCCAGTTCATAAGTTCCATGACATTCTCTATCTCTTTTACTAATACGTCGGCTTTTTCATCCGGAATAGTGAATTTGATGGTCACTGTGGATAATCCCAGGTTCGTACTGGGTGTGGAACTGTCACCGGGTATTGGGGAACTCCTATCCAGTGGATTACGTTTGTTGATTTCCGGTGTCTGACTTTCGGCACTGAATGTCCGTTTCTTGATGTAGTTCGGAGATGCAGCACACGGCTTTATGTCGATGTGTATCGTCTCCATCGCTGTTTGATCTGTTTCCGGTCTGGTTACGGGTTCTGCTGACAATGACGGGCGGGATATTGCCACATCATGTGCCGATGTTGACGGCACCCGTTCCGGACTTGGATGTCGCTCTTGAACTTGGATCACCGGTGTGAGATTGTCCGTACTGCGGGTCCTGTAGTGTGAAAGCCCGGTCGGTATCTGCAGTGGTGGTGCGGGATTCCGAAAGATCGCTGAAACGTATCTTGGTCTGCCCGCTCTTTGGCGCATAGGTCGCATCGGCAAAGAAGCGCGTGCTCCAGGGTTCAGAGCAGGTCGAATGCCACTAGGACCCGGATATTGTGTCAAGAGCGCTATGAACCGTTGAACTGGCTGGATGAGCATAGGTGTCGGCATTTGGATTCTGGATACCGCTGTCGGCTGTCTTGCACCGCCCTGTTGTATGTCCTGCATCTGTGGTCCAGAGGGATTATGCCCTGGAACCGTCAACGAAGTCAGGTTGGGGAGTGCTTTTATGTGTGTTTTTTTCTCGGGAATCGTATCATTGGCATTCTCCGGCGTATTGAAGGAGTTCCTTAGCCATCCACCTTGTTAAGTGTAATCCGCCAGTTTACAGCTTATAGCTTAATCTTTCAGCTAGCTATTGGGCTATCTTTCTATTTTTCAAAATGTCATATAAAATGCGCGCTCATTCGGGCCCAGATTTTTGAGTTCTTTTCTCTGTTTATTGCTGTACCATAGTATAACATGCGTACAAACACTATTCCTTAGAAGAACAAAATCAATTCAGCAGAAAAATTTCATCTAGACCAACTGAATCGGGTACCGTACCCATTACACAAAGAGCGTTTCCCTTCTGCATTAACATCGATAACTT
>JAQGAU010004104.1:0-12111 GCA_034698045.1 Paramacrobiotus richtersi
CTGAACTTTGATCCTTTCTCACTTCGGCCCAAATTTAACATGTTAGATAATCTCACGTCCAATGTTGTGACCCGTAATTCAAACACCCAACGAATCTTGCATACGTATGCTGACGTATGTACATGTGTCATCGTTCGTCCATGGTCTGCAGACCGTCCATGTGCACCGATTGTCTGAGCAAGGTAAAGCGCACATGGTTGAAAACGACATGGTAATCTTCGGATTTGTGGCTCCTAGGCTCGTCCTATATTTTCTAAAAAATATCTCGTGTTAACTTGTTAAGAGCAGTTTCAAAAACCGTGCCCAGGAATTTATACGAAATTTTCACTGTGTGAGAAGCGTTTATTTTAATGTGATGCGGTCTTTCTTGGACAGAAAGACATACTTTCAACCGTCTTCTATGTGTTAGTGGAGTTCCCGCGTATTTCCCCCCTATACTCGGGTGCATGCTCGTACGTTCCGTCATTATCCAGATTCCCCTTTCCAACATCCAACGAGTTGAGTACCCCAACTGCGAGGCTTAGAAACTGTGGATCCTTACGCACAGAATACGCCGACAATCAACTACCGTTTCGTGTGGACGTGATTTTGTGGGGCATTTGGCGCACCGACATCTGTTTAAGCCAGCCAAAATTCACGGTCAGTTATCCATCATATTTGTGTTACATGAGGAATTCTTGCACTGGTTAGTTTAATGTACTAATGTCGTAGATTTGTTATTTGTTGTTACTATGATATGGACACTTCGAGTAGATTGGCAAGCAGTTAGTCGAATCTTGTTATTTTTTTAAAATCGTCTGTTCTGGTAAAAACTGGGATATCGTTGTTGATGTAATTATTATTACTATAACATGCACGTATAATACATGTAGAGTTTCAAGCAGTTAATTAGATCTGGTTACTTCAAAAAACGTCCTAGTTTGCCTTGATTTTGTGGAGCATTTCGACGTGGGTACTAGTTTATGGTATGGTAACTTAGCTTGGTATCTTTCGTAACGAAGGTCCTTATCGGTAGTTTAATTGAGCGGTTTATGGTCGCTGTGACGTTACTGACGTGTACAGTTCTGATAGATTCGCACTGCAAATTTTGCAAGGAGTTAAGCTGATCACATTTTTGAATCCTTTCCGTTACGACCTAATTTTGTAGGTTGTTGCCTGATACAGAACTCTGCAAAACACAAGATGGCAAAAAAATTGGATCCGAATCATCCTAGAGCCGATTTGGCGCGTCGCATGAAAGTGATTGCAGATGAGAATAGTAAGTATCGAAGATCCGTATAGAATTTGTAATTCCATGTCATTGCATCTTGTTGTATGTACGATTTGTCGATTTTCCTTAAGTTGACGCATTTGTTGGCAAAGTCATTCGCTTTGCTGTTGCTGGCTCACATGCATTGTGCACGTTTTATCGTTCCTTTTGTGTGTGCACGTTTTATCTTTTCGAGCAAGTGTGTTTTATCTTTTCGAGCAAGTGTGTATAAGTCTCTGTAATGCATTAGCAGCGGTATTCTCTGTTTTACCGTATTGTTTCTATTCTCTGGCAGCGGTATTCTTTGTATTCTCTGTTTCCTAGATCCAAAAGCGGCCGGTTTGCCTACTTATGAATCCAGTTCAAGTTCGGACGGCGAGCAATCCTTGGCCATAGAGAATGCTGGCCTAAAGAGTGAAAATAAGAAATTGATGGCTGAAGTTCTGAACATCCGTAAAAAACTGGAGCAAGCTGAAAAAGCTAGGAAAGAATCCCAGAAGGCCCTCATTCAGAGCGAAAAATCTTGTGAGAAACATAAGCAGAACCTCGACCGCGCAAATGCCCGAATCACCGTTCTGACGGGTGATCTGGACCGCTCGACGAACGAGAACGCCGATCTTCGTGAAGAAATCACCGGTCTGAAGGGTAATTTGGATCGTTCGACTGCGGAAAACGCCGATCTCCGCAAAAAAATCCAAAATCTGAACGCCGTGATTCTGGCCAAACCAAAAGAGCGGATCGCCGTAGCAGACTCCGGCGCGGAAAACATCGTCGCTTTAAAAAAACCAGCGAACTTGCCTGCCAATAAGTCGCGCCTACCCGCGGCTGCTCTTTATCCTGCGTCGAAGCAACATCCGGCAATCCCGACAACAACTAAGATCGTGCCGAAACAAGTAGTGCAACAACACAAGCTGGTGGAAAAACCGGAAGTGAACACCGACCTGGGACCGAAGAAGGCAGTGTTCAACCGTGACGGGCCAAAAAAAGCGAACGCCGCTGCGGCAACGAATGTCTAGGTTGCCGTTGCTGAGGCAGTAGATTCCCAGGGTTGAACGATAAGTTAGTTTTTATAATGACATTCTTTCGTTGCCTTTTGTGAACGCTGGGTTCTGGACGCACTTACGTGCGTCTGAACCATCCAGATTCACTGTTTCTTTACACAGCAATTTTACTAGAAGTTTGCTTTTAGCACATATGTGATGTTTTCGATTATTCCCGTTTTGTGAACTCTGAGTGTGGCACGGGAGTACTCGCGTGCTTCTATGCCATCCAGATTCATAATCGCTTTAGCAAGAGTTTGCTTTATGTTCCGTCACAAGGCGGTGATTTGAAATATTTATATTTGGAGCTGGCTGAGTGTGAAATGCGTTTTCTTGTATCCGGGCAAGGTTCTTTGTGTAACGAATTATAAATCAACGGATATTCCAAAGTTAATAAAAAGTACGAACTGCTGTGTTTTCGTCGGATTTTAGTGATGTTGACATTCAGATGATGCAGATGCACCGAGTTTCGTTCTGGTTCGGTTCTCTTATGAATGTATTCCGAAAGGTTTAGTAGATATTAATTAACATAATTTAATAGATAGCCAAGCGGGTCACACAGGTAACATCTTATCCCAAAAGTGGTGCATTCTCAAAGTAGCTGGTAAGGCAAACGGAAACCGGAAGCTTTTCAGCGAGAAAGCCATAATCGTACTATCACAATCTGTGAACTCTTAAGTTTAAAATACAGTGTGGGCGAAACCGTAATCGGATGCTAGTGAACAGCTTAAAATCAGAACCTCTGCATGAAATCCAGAAGAGCGATAAGCGGCCGAGGTAAATCTTCCACCTGCGGACGCGATTCCTTTCCGTAACAACAAGTGGCATGATTGCTGAGTTCTGCGGCAGTTGCTTTAAAGGGAGTATACATTTTGGTCAGTACTAGCACCGTCACTTGGTAAATTAGGCTTTCGTTCGTTTGCAAAAAAATTTGCACTGTTTCCCGGTTTTGACAATAGAACAACTTTCGTTCGAGCAGTTAAATCGCCGTTAGTGCGAATCTGCCTTTTCTCAACCAAAATTATCGATGGAGCAGTATGGACGTTCGCTAATTAGGCGATAGCCTTCTCCATTAACCTGATTACGGTCGAATAATCGACTGCGCAAAAGACGGACTGAGGATTGACGTTTAATGGAAGTGCAGTCCCATATCCGCCTACCTGTGCAATACGAATCCTTCAAACCAGTCCTGTTAGGTTTCCAGATCCACATTGCCGTCCGACAAAGGACTGCAAACGCTCCTGCCTCCCACAACGTCTGAGACAGCAAAGATGCCTGCCAAGTGGTAGTCCGAAACTTTAATGCAGACACTCTAACCTAATCTATCGCCCTCGAGAAGACGTGGTTTATTGTTCAAGGTGAAATCTGTGTTCTCTCGTCGGTGTCAACCAACACAAGTCCCCAAGGGATCATCACAACTAGTTGAATTGACCGTCGCACTTGAGGGTGTCTTTCGTTCCAGTCTAATTCCGGGTCACTATTATTTTCTCTCGAATATGTTCTGTACTCTTGCCATCTCGGAAGCCCGCCTTATCCCCAACTGGGATAAGGCTTGGGCTGAAGTTTTTCACTGTCTGAACGGAATGTGGCAGGCAAAATGCCGACGAGTATGCGTCAAGTGGAACTGCATTCTAGATCAGCGTCATCAGGAGTAGCATCTATCAGCGGCTGGAGTACTATCTACACTAGAATCGTCAGCGGTTATTCCTCCAGTCTGCCTCTTGAAGTCCTGGAACCAGAAAGCAATCTGTGCTATCGCTTAGATTTACGTAAATAGTGTCAGATTTTCTGAAGTGACATCCAATGGGCAGCTATTTCGGTGCAATATAGAAGAAAGCCAACTTCCTGCTCTGCAGTTGACTGTTCTAGCCAATATCTGCTGGAGGCGACGGTGGTCGTTTTTGGACGGAAGTGGACAAACTGGGCGTTTCGACGTTGGTATCCAGGACAGCGGCGATGAACTGAATGCGTGGGCTGGGATTTGCCGCACATCATGATGGTCGAGGATGTGACGGTGGCATTAGTGGGATGGGAAGATGCAGGCATCATTGTCCAAATATTTCCGAGGGACAGCCTTCTGAAAGTGTACGTTTTGAGGATGTTTAGGCCAAGACTGATAGTGGCACTTCGACTGTGACAGACGTGGGATCGACTACGTTTGATGGAATTCATCGCGGATGGGGCTGGTACGGAGTTGCATCAGCAACTGTTTCAGGTGAGGAAAGATGATAAAAAAATCTAAGATTTACAGGTTTTTTCGCTGTTTATGGGGGAAAGTTTTGTTGAATTCGATATATCAATTTTTGAGGCATCGAACCTCATTTCTCTAATCCTCTGAAAGTGAGACTGTCCTGCTAAGCACGAATAATCTCTTTGCAGATTCTAAAGGAGCGCCAAAGCGATGACCTCCGCGATAGCACTCAGTGCCGCGGAGTTGTCTGGACTGCCGGGGATTTGGCAGTTTTGGACTGGAAAAGGCTCAGCAAAATCAAGTGCACATTTCTCAGCATGCTCAAAGCTGCTTCGTACTAGAACCTTGTCGTTCTGGTGGCATTTTAAAATTTTGCCTGGGCTGAATTATACTTCAGTATAAGTTAATATCTGGTTCCGTTATACTCCAACAAACGCTGCTTACACGTTATAAGCTCTTTTAATGCCTTCTGGAATGGGTGAATTACTGTCGTTCTTTTGTTCCCTTTCGTAATGGAATGTGCCGCTGACCAGTTTTAACCAGGTTTAGTGCGGATGGTTAAAGTTTTGCAAATGTTGTCAGACTGTTTACGAGTATGCTTTCTAGCCTGCGAGAAAATTTCATGAAATATTTCTATATTCGATTCGTTCCGCAACTTTCAGATCGCAAACATGTTAATAACATTAACAGTAAATGAAGTAAAGTACTTCTACTCATATAGCTGCATGGCATTAAATTTTATTCAGGTACTGATGCGGGGTGCGCGATTAATTTTACCCAGCACGACTTTTCTTGGTAAGTTTGGTACCTGTACCGAAACCGATAATATGTCAACCCTGTATATTAATGCAAAGTAAATTCAGTAAGTATTACCTATTAAAAAAGAACTCGTAACACTTTCAACCACACTGCAAAATTTTCAGGTAAATGCACGGATTTATCTACTGCCTCTGGATATGTTCGTAGATGAAGCTTACACTTTCGCAAAGCTTTCACTTGGAGCTCTGTATCTATTGTGCGCTTGAATCTCGCTTAGCAGTTCTTATACACGTACCTACAACATTACGTTTGTTGTGAACCATAAGAACAAGCACAGTCTTTCTGTATATCCGGAATATGATCCGGATTGGCGAAGTACGTAAGAAACAACGCTTGCTTGCGCCCATCACCAGAAAGCTACACATGTCAGGCTAACGTCGACCATGGAAGTTATCCAGGGTTAGATTTTTTTAAAAGCCTTCAAGGTCCAGCTGGGCATGCTTGAGACACTCCGATCAATACACAAGCGTTTAATCTCATGCACACCCCAGCGCACCTTATCGGATCCGGGAAGGGTGCAAACCAACGCATGGACGAGGCCTGCTGGTTTCCAGTAATCCTAGCGTACCATAGACTTCGAGAATGATGCCTTGTTTCGGGGATGAAGACGTGTATGTGGTGCCCAGTGTGGTGTGGCCGTAAGCGTTGATGTTGATGTTGATGGGGTAAAATGTGCCGTACACCGGTCCGCATTTAGCGCCCTTTGGGACAATGGCACAGGTGGGCGTTTTACCACTGGAGCTGTATTTCGCTGCGAAGCAGTCTGCTTTGTTTAGCGTTTCAGTGAAGTTCAGACTTCAGAGTTGGCTGACAGTCGAGGGTCACCGAGGGTGATGTTCGAAAGTCGCTAAGGCGAAAGATAACAGAAAGGTAGATAATTAAGACTGCAGACTTCAATATGTATCTCGCAGCATAACAGCAAACCCACTTTAACGGTCAATCAAAGCGCCGGGGTACGTTTTGCAAGTTCAGTTTTGGAAAGGCCGCTCACACAACGCACTTCGCCGCACCGGGTCATGTTTGTCCGTGGGAACTTTCCTTCCCCACAGAAGTATGTTGATTTGACCTATGTATGTTCAGTAGTTTGCTGCGCAACACGCAGCAAGCAAAGAACAGTCAGTGCTCTGCTAGAACTCCAACTGCAAAGTCAAGCCTGCTGACTGCAAAAACTTCGCTGCAAGCCTGCAACTGCAAGTTCTTTCTAATTTCAATCCTTAGCCCATTTTTATTGGATTTTAATACTGGAAATGTTCATCAAGTATGCAAATCAAAACTCTGATATCGAATGATCTCGTCTTGAACTGTTTGTGATAATTTCAAATTATGGACGTTTATATCGCTGGCATTACAACTTCATGTTTTCAGTTGGGATCTCCACGGGGGCCGTTGTTTTGGCTGGCTCGCATGATGCAGATGAATCTCAAGGACTACCCGCCTGAGATGCCGTTGTACATTTAAAAAGATCAGATTTCTGCGCATCACCAACGTCGTGCAAGCAACCAGCAATAAACAAAAATGTATGTTTACAGAATAAAAACGAACCAATGCCGTAACAATCAAAGGAAATGATTGCACGTAATATAGCTCACAATTGTCCCTTCTCTTCTTGCAGCGAATCACAATCTGCCGATCTAACGAATAAAAATTGCGTAAGCTAAGACGTTCTCTGTGTGCAGCCAGTCACATGCAAGTGTAAAATCGACCAAATGTAAGGGACCAATGGATTGTGCTCGAGGCGCTCCAAGTCAGCATGGACACGATATCTAGGCGCATTGTTTTTCTCGATGGTCACGGACATCCACATCTTCGCAACCTTCGCTCATCCCGGCAAAATACTTTTTGGAGTCGTGCTTTACTTCCATCTGTCTTAGTCACAGCCTGTCGAAAATCACACGACGAGCTGTGCAGTTCCTCTGAAATATGTATGATCATACTGCTGGCCGGACTGAGAACTGGGAATGCTGTCTGATTTTCGGTGGTAAGAATGCCTTCTGTGACGGTCCACCATGTTGAGCTTATCAGAGCTGGAAGTGCTCTCACCAAAGGGCGTGCGAGAAGTACGGCGCTGAGCTGCATAGCTTGTTAAATAGGAATCCGTTACGCTACTCTCGCTGCCAGACCGTTTAAAAAACTGGATGCCGACACCTGGGTCTTCCAGAGACTGACTGTGAAATGCGAGATTAACATTAGGCCCCAGCTGGTCCAAGCCTTCGATAATTATGGAACACATACCGGCCGGCGGCCGTAGCCAACAGTGTCAACTGACAGGGCTTCCGCTTTTCATTTGCCTCACAGGTGTCTCGGGTGACCCGCCTGGTCTCGCCATGTGACGGAAAAGAGGTGAAAATAATTCTGTACTTCTTTCGCTTCCCTCCGGATGAATCAAGAAGGCACCCTGCTGAGACAACGATGCTGCATCTTGCAAGCCTCGCTACCCTGTTTCTGGCTTGTCCAACAGGTTTGTTCCACTGATTTCAGAGGTGGTTCCGTTCAGTACCAGCACAAAGAGGGGCTTCATAATTATAATGTTCCGCTATGTTTCGCTGCCGGCTATGATTGTTTTTGGATCTGCGGGAGTACGCTGTTACTTTTTGTGTAATTTTCTTCGCGCGGTTGTTAAGAAATAACCCTATAGTGCAATGACTATCACACAAAAAGATGCCGCGCGTTGTTTCGTGGAGTTTATGGATCGGCTACATCACTGGCAGCATGATGCACTCACTCATTGCACTGTATCTGAGAATTCGGCAAATCCGATTTGTATGCAATACTGTACCCAAACAAGGGAACACAAGCGGTACATCAAGCGTTACTACCCTATCCTCGAAGATTGTCGCTTAATCGCGCGCACAACACCAAAGCCAAGTCAGAAAAATGCAGCAGGTTAGGGTAGTCAGAGCGGCCCAGAAGGTCTTGTTTTATGGCTGTACTGTACATGGCGTTCACCGGATTTATCATATTTATTTGCTTATTAAGTACTGAATATTTTGCAAAGATTTAAAGCTTTATCAACAAGCGAGCAAGGACGTCAGAAGCTGGAACGAGTACGGAGATATTCACGAAGTCACCTGCGGCACCGAACTGGGTTTACCAGACACGCATGATGCGTAGTCGAGGATCGAAGGATCAAAAGTCCTGTAGAAAACACATTAATGCCAACAATTTTCACTGGCCAGGGACGCTTGCATCATCTACGAATGTATGCAAAGTCTAAAAGCTATATTATTCGCCAAAAGGATGTAGTTTAGACGGTTCTATATATAAAGTTATAATAAGCGCTAATATCTAGCGAACGTTAACTAGTAAAATAATAAATAAAATAGCGTTAATTAATAAAATAAATAAAATGAAAAATGAATTTAAAGCAGGTAATCTTTATTGATAGATTTAGCAGATTGTGTATACTTCTTAATGTCTCGCGTCGTTGTTAATTTGATTTAAAACAAAGGGGTTTAAATGGCAAATAAATGATAAAAATTTTAAAGAGTTACTTACGCATTTACACTCACCACAGGGCAGACCATGCAAACTATGGACAAGTAAGGTCGGAAATACAGGTCGGGAATACATGAAGTCATTAAATTGAATTTCTCTCAAAATCAAGCAATGAACAATATGTCCTTCGAAACACATGAACGAACAATTTAGAACACATCTTGCAGTGACCTACTACTTAAGGTTCCACGTTACTTACTGTCTACCGGTTTTATGAATCAGCAACGGAGATGCCATAATTAATTGTACCAAAATATGAAAATCCAAGCATAAGATATTAGCATACAGGAGTACTGGAGAAGACCGGCTGGCGCCATAAGGCAGTTTCGCGTCAAGTAAACGAAACGTACCTTATGTATACCGCAGCCATTAGTACCGCCTACGGACTGTGACAAACACATTTGTTTTGTATTAGCACTTAATTATATATATAATTATATATGCGATAGAAGTGAATAAACAGCAATAGCTTTAAACAATATTAGTAAAGCAGCATCAACGTCAGAATGTTAATTACATTAGTTAGGAATCAGTTAGTAAACGTCAGTATGGCTAATAACGATGACGATGTACCTACGAAAGCTGGATCGCATACGAAATTTACAATAATCATTTTAAGCGATTTAAGATTTCATGTCAGTTGATACCATATATATTTCTAACCAGAACGGGAATCCAAAACAATACTGCCACGAAAATAACCAGCTGTTACTGGGATATTTGGAAAACTGTGAAACAGTTTGATGATAATTTTATTACGGATTTTATATTAGGAAATTGAAAAACTAAAATTAAACTACACTGATAGAAAAGATCAAACGTAACAATTCATTAGTACAGGATTAGGCAATGGATTAGCTATTTTACTGACGCTTCGAATTTTCGAATAGACTTGTAGTAATACAAATGGTAAACACACATAACGTTTGCTAATAATTTGCAGATCAATGAAGTTCGAGTATCCGTATGTTCGTTACTCAGAAAAGTGATGTCGTTCATGAACTATTATCCAAAAATGATAATCCAAAAAGTAGGATAGAGGAGTGCAGTCGGCGCGGGCGAAGAGTTGCAAAGTGTTATACTGCAGTATGATAATAATTGTAATAGTTCAGTTATTTTACGAAACGAGAAAAATTAGCAAGGGAAAATATTTTTCGAACTATTTTTAAACGGAAACCAGCAAAACTCATCCTGATAATAAATTTTGATGGATAACAAGCCAAATGTGAGGAACACGTATAGCTGTGACTGGCTTCTCGGGCCGGGTCGACGATGCTCCTGAGCTGATAGCGTCTGGTATCCGCTCAGCGACCTCGACGGTCTTGATCAGTTAGGACAGGAGGATCAAGCAAGCAGAACCAGATTACGAGGACCAATTGTAAGCGGCAGCACGATGACGCTGAGACACTTCCAGAAAAGCTTGAAACAGTCTGGAGGAGTTGAATAGGGTCCCTCCGCTTGGCATCACAGGCTGGCTTTTGGGAAGCTTCAGAAAACGCACAACCAAGAAGAGACGAGATAGTTAATTCAAAGGTCACAAAACTCTTTGACACCTGTCTTGAGAAGAGTAGGATTTCTGTGATCTCCTCGAACATATATCAGAAGTGGATCGAAATATTGCGCAAAATTCTGAGAACTTCCAAGTTAAACAATTTGCAAGTGTACTAACAATTAAACAGTGACAAGGAACCCATACATCATGGAATGGTCTTCGTTGCCAAGCAGTGCTTGGCAAACATAGCGGTTCGTTCTGCGTTAACAACATTTAGCGCTTTTGCGCTAAATCCTTTTAATGCCAACAATTTTCGTGCAAACATTTAGCGTACAGCAGACTTTGCTGGTCTTGCACTAAACGTGATAACTAACACTGCAATTCATACCGGTACCTATTCTCTAGAAGGACATTTTACTACAATATCGGGCAAGAACTCGTTATAAGCCGATAACAACGCAACATGCCTTAGGAAATGCAGTTCTTGATGTAGAAACTTTAGTACATATCTGGGCTGGTCAATACGTTGTGTGGGATGCTGCGTGCTTTTGAACGGTGGCATCGTCGTGTGTGGATGGTTCGCCAAGAAAAGTTCGCACGGTAGGGCGTAACCGGGAAACAGCAAAGAAGAACCACTACGAATTGTTGCGAGCTCTGTATATGTTCCTGCCGGTCGACTGTGAAACTAGCTTTTGAGGTCTTAAAATTTTTGAAAAGTCGGCCGAGCTGCAGCGTGCTGCCTTTTTGAAAAAGCTTTTTACGGTTGGTATCGTTCGGGGAAACACGGTATCCATTGCCGTGTCATTAGACGGATCTGCAAGAAGACTGGTGTTGGTTGGTTTGGTTCCAGTTTTTATTACTGAAATAACTGCCGCACTTTTCTCTCGCGCCAGCTTCGTTGTATCGCATTCTCTATAAAAACTTGTTCACAGTTGTCATATTGTGCTGTTTTCCCGCAAAGCGCAAAGCGCAAATGCAAAGTTTTGGTCACTTCTGTGGAGCGAATTAGCCTTGGTTTACCAGTTTTTGTGCCGGTGATGTATTTGTTCCGTCTCGGATATCACTGTTGGAGATTTCGTGGATATACCGTGGACAGGGTTTTGGCGATGTTTTTATTTTTTTTCTTTCACCTAATTTGTTCGTCTCGTTTCACTTGCTAGAAGTTTGCGTCTCTTCTTGTAGACTTGTGTGAAAGCTTTCTGCAGTTAACAGACCGACAACGTTCTGATAATCGAGCACATGCATGATAGCTCTACAAGAAAACCAACATTCCGATAAAACTTGCATGGTAAGGTGACTGTAAAGACACCTGCTGTGTAGTAACCTGTATACCTAAGACTACCGTCAAGTTGACGGCGTCAACAATCTAACAAGAGGCGTATCTGGAATGTGTTCCCATTAATGTTAATGGCTGGCTGGTCTCACTGCGCATACCCGGCATTCACGTCGTCTTAAAGATTGATCGACGGTTCAATAATCAGGATCGCAGACGAGCTCACTGCATTGTTTATCACCAGGTAAACCATCATTCTGGTCCAGACGGTAAAGCATTCATTGCCCGTCTGTTAAGGCAAGTTTCTGCGTATTATGATAAGTACTCGGTTCTTGCGCAATGGCGGTAAAAAGTCTAAACACATTTTCGTCTCAAATAACTCAGCGTTTCATCCAAACTTGTTGCAAGTTTTATGATAAATGCACATATATATGATGCTCGTTCTGAACCAATCTCACCCCAGAAGTATGTTTCTAAAATTTTAAAATGAATTTCAAAAATTTTAAAATTCATTTTAAAATTTCAGAAACATGCTTCCGGGCTGAAATTGGT
>JAQGAU010004105.1:0-12111 GCA_034698045.1 Paramacrobiotus richtersi
GAATGATAACGGCAAAAACTTTGTCATTATTAGGCGATGGTTTGTAATTCCCAGAGTTTATCAGCTCGTCCAGCTTCCCCAGTGCGTCCTTCGATGTGTCAGGCATTTCGGGTTCGCAGAGAAAGATGAGATTTGAATCAAATCTGAATCAAATCAAATTTACAGTTGCTGGGTGATGGAACGGCAACGTAGATTTTCGGGATGTGGGATTTTTAAACGTTCCAAAACCGGAAAAGCTAGAAAACACTCGTCAAGTTTTCTTGCAGTGAAAGTTCAGGGCTTCAGAAACGAAGCTTCATGCTTTTGCTGGTTTTGCACTCGTGTCAACTGTCATGGATACGAGAGAGACAGGTCTGCATCAGTCGTCTCACAGTAGCAGCTGTGAAAGCTACAGTTGATCCAGTTTAATCTTGCATGCGCATTGCTGCAGAATGATTACTGAATCAAGGATGTGAAAAGCTCTGTCCAACTGCATTACACGGGCACATATCGTAGTAATAGAAGGCAGATAGTATAGGGCATACAAGTATGACATGCTAAGTTTCCGGTTTTTTCAGATCCATCAAAAAAAATGTGGATTCTGTAGAAGGTTCCTCGTCGAAAACGGTTTCCGTCAAGCTCGACACCCATTCTACGTCACACCAGAAAATTGTCAACGTGGAGATTGTCAGCTCGTCGACTTGTATTCTAAAGTTTCTGCTAGACGGCATGGCTGTTTGTGTCGTCTCCAGTGCCATGTGGCATCTCTACGTCAGTGGTACAACCCATAACCCAGACGACGCTGATCCCTGGGTTGTGCTCCTCACCGGAAAACTACCAAAAGTATATGTGTCATCCACCATAACGAAAGCATCGAGTAATGTTGTTTGTAATTGCAGTGTTTACTGACAATGCCGGGTGAGGTCTTCAGTGCGCCGATGGACTCCAACCACGCGTGTTCATTTTTGAATCATATATTCTCTGCAGTCGAGAACAAAGTATTGGATATCAGTTTCGTCATCAGCGGACTTGTTTTCTTCCTCATGATCCTCCCAGGGATTCTCCTTTCGATTCCAGCAGTATTCCTACTAATCTTTTATTTAATCGTCCGCTGTTTACGCTGTTTTGTTAAACCAACAAAGTCTAATGGTGTCGAAACGATGCTAAGCAATGATTTCTACGACCTCCACTGTGGACTTTCCGCTTTTCTGTTGTACTTCGTGAAAGTCATTTTACCGTTGTGCACACTGGATCTCTTGCCGGGATACTGGTGCATTCCTGTAATTGCGGCTTGTTTGATGGGTAGCGCTGTGTATTTTGGGTGGAAGTTGGTAAAGGGCTTGGTTGCTGGACTGAAGACGGTTATCCAGTGTCGTAAAGAATATTCCATGAAAAAGCCATTGAACGAAAAACGGGAACTGGTTTGGAAACCGACACGTGCGGAGGCTGTTCTGGAAATTGAATTCTCTGATAAGAATGGACCTTACAACGACGCAACAAACGAAGCCCAGTCTACAGCTGTGCTGCTCCCAGTTTAACTTTGTACTATCCGCTTTTCTGCAAGATATATTGCCGGCGTACTAACCTGATCTAAGCTCTACCTAACCTCAGTTTTGTCTCTTCCTTTAATGGCTTTCGGTAACCTTGGTAAGTATCGTTGTATGTTTCCGGAAACTATTACCGCGTGGACGCTGGCGTGATCGAAGCTATCAGTATGTTTCTGGTTCTTGCATTCGATTTTACAACACCCCACGCTAACCATTCCGACTTTCTCGTGTACAATGAATGCAAAGCTATGGCACATATGACTGCAAATCCTGGGAAAGAGCTGTAGCAAATGCCGCCTATATTATGTTTCTGTTTCTTCTAATTAATCCGTATGTTATCTATTCTCCCCTCCTACATTTGTGCAGACTCTCTCTTTCTCTGCTTTTACTTACAATTATGTATTCGACAGTTTTATTCCCCAAATTGGTTCCCCTCATTGTCAAACTGGGCTACCAAGGATTCAACCAGGACGCTATCGCTTTTTTCGTCAAGAATACACAGAAGATCTTCGAGATGCGCACTGCATCTAGGATCAAATGCGCTGTAGAAGTACGTACGGATAAGGAATTTTGGGTTCGACGTTCTACGTTCTACCAACACGGTAAATACTGTCCTGGCAAATGTCAGTGCCAAGCATAAGGATAAGCCTTAGGATCTGTGAACTGCAGTGTCAGGTCAGCGCAACGTTAGGCTGTCCGTAGAATTGTGCACGTGATTTGCGCTATTTTAAATCTCCTTGCGAATTGTTGACTTCATCTTTGATTGGCTAATACTTGTTTAACTGCTTTACCTGGGCTGAATCATTAAAGATGACTGCTGCAAGAGGTGCGCACCACTTCTTTATTGTTATCTGAATGTTCTGCTACAGTTGCGAAGAACACAGTAGCCTCAGATTGCTCTCAACTTACAACGAGAAACATTGGGTTGACGTTTTCATCCACAGAATGTCCTCAACCCGACTACAGCAAGTCAAAGTATCCCGATTTGCGTGTCTTTTACGTCGTTCGAAAGAGCGTAATGTATAGATGCTACATATGATGCCCAATCTTGCCAGATGCTTAAAGTTCAAAAGTTATTCTAGAACAGACTGACTGATTTTCCATAGAAATCCACAGAAAAGCGGGTGAATCGAAAACGTGGCGATCACGGACGGGGTTGTGGTCGGCTGTGGTTGTCGTTTCCGGTTACCTCTGTGGTTGTCGATGGTGTGGCTTCTCGTAACCTTCTTGGTTAGTGGTGGTCGTATGTGATTATGCTCGACTGGTTAACAGCTCAAAGACCAGTGTTCACAATTCCGCCTCCGCGCGTTAAAATCATAAACAATCCCGAAAATTCTATGTTGACTAGGAAAAACCTAGTGAAATTCAAAGAAGACTTGCAGCAACTTCCGTCCTGCGAAGCCGAAAACTATGACAGCGGCATATAATGCATTATAGAGCCCCAAGAGAAATAGTCTGACTAGTTGGTTGCAAAACAGTGTTTTTATGCAAGTACCGCAAACTGTGTGTGCTGTTATACTCTTTACAGGTCGCTCCTCTTTTGCACAGTAAAGTACTGCATGCTGCTGTCACATACGCCCTCCTGGACGCCTTCCGCTACTTCGACAGTGGTACTGCGGTATTTATTGTTAATTGTCGACAAGAGCGTGCCTGCCCAGTGGCGCAACGGCGCTTTTCGATAATCTATCAAAACGGCGCACGGATGTTCACAGCAGCAACGGGAAAATCCCCTCTAAGATTCATGGCTGCTTCACAACACCCAGAAATATTTGTTCTGAAGTTCATTTGGCTTTTATGTCTGCGTATCAGTTTTGGAAGTTTTCTGAGCTTATAATTTGGAAAAACGTCTTCTCAGCAGTGCATTTCTTTCACCCACTTGTGACTGTGTTATGGAATGCATTTGCATGTTTGCGCCACGCAGTACGGCATGTAGGTTTTCCGCAAAAGTGCTTCAACCTGTCCGATACAGGCGCAACTCCAAACAAGTGCGAGCTGACAACCACAGGTCCACAGCCCACTAACGTTCTTGCCGTAGTAATCTTTAGCACCAGCATTATCGTGTCCTCTTGCCATCAAAGTTTAGAGTACTACAGCCCACTACAACCGCTTACGGCCACCGGTGACCACAAAGATTACAAGAAACCACAACCACGGTGGACCACAGAGATCACCGGAAACCACGACGACAGCCGATCACAATCGCGTCCGTGGTAGCCTCGTTTTCGACACACCCGCAGAATACAACGTTGTCTTACTGGATCGAGTCGGCAGACTGGGTGGAAATGCCGTTCGTCTCGGTACTACAGTACATGTACCCATAACTGAGAGACTAACAATGGATATACTCGGGTAATACCGCTGTTTCGTCACACAAGCTAACTATGCCAATTGACAGCCGTGGTGAACGGCAAAATATCAGAAAGTTAAACACCGGATCGGTTCAATTCGTTGTACAGATAGATCGGGTATATGGAGCCTACACTTTGGCTTTATCTGCTCGGACCAAGTACTACGTCAGGGAACTCGGATCGGGTATCAGCCGTTACAGGAACCTGACTTTTGTCGCGATGTGAAAAACGGTCGCTTTGCTTGCTTGATTACCGCTCATATTTATTGGGATGCTCAGTTCATTCGATATTACACCACCATTAAGGGTACATAGTGTTGCGTTACAAACTATTTATAATTCATTCGTTCGCCAGCCGAGAAATTTTTTACATTCTTTGATATGTTAGCTGTGCTGAACTGCGGGCAGTAAGCGCTACAGTAAATTCAAATAAATGTCTTGCACACACCATTCGTCCAGTTCCGAAAAGGGCCTTACCCAGCATTGATATCGGCCGCCGATTGACTTAGATGGATTGCTTATTACTGCACTTGTGTATGTATCCTGAAGTTCAAAACTGACCGAAGAGAGTGAGCGAAGCAATCCAACAACTGCATGTTCGGAGGGTGCCATAATCAATTGATCCCCATACCACCACATGTATCGTTGGTCCAGAGGTAGATCTCCATAGAGGGCCGCTTGAAGGCCACATCGCAACGTCACACTCTGGCCGACACGTGCGGTGATGATTTGTGTATGGGTGAGGAAGACATCAGCAGCCTTTAGGAACGGCTTTAAATCATGCACGGCGATAACGCAGTGCCGATCCTCTGTGATTTTCCATAAACAGTGCACTGGTCCAGCCGCAGCTCCTGTGGAAAGACGGTGCATGGTCAAACCCGGTCATACACAACAGTCATGAGCTTATTGTAAAACCAAGTTTGTGTGACTTCGAAAAAAATCACTTCTTTTTACAATCTGCTCTCTTCGTTTGGCCGTCGGTACGAACTACGCGATATTATTATGGGCCGCGTAGTTATTCCTAACCTCTGGGGAACTTGTGGTATCCCACATGAGTGACAACAAATCGACTTCGGCAGCCTTTCTTAATGATTCGGCTGTTTCGCTGTCCCATATGCACAGGAGTCCAGTCTCCGTGGACGGACTCTCTTACACCCCTGCAGTCTGATCATGTTGGGTGGATTTTAACCAGTCCGGTCCTTTCTCACCGCTTTCACCAACAGTGGGATCAGTATACTATATCTGGGCATATGTCCTAGACTACGGGTCCAAATTTCCCAATACCTTAATGTTTATCGGGATGATTGGGTGTGAAACACTCGCTCGCCGACACAAGCTCTCCGGACTGAACCGCGCAAGTCTAACTACTTCTCAGCAAGTGGCAGTCACAGTTATGGCCGCGATTTGTATTGCATGGAATTGGAGACACCAAATGCCGCTGGATATCATGCAGGTGGTTAATTTGTCAGTCATTCGGACTGATTCGGACATTCTTACTTGTAACGTTGTGGATAAAAAAATGCGCATGGGTTTCATTCTTGGCTAGGCTGTAACTAAACGGAGACGAATAATATTGGCTCATTACACGTCGGATGGAGTAGTTCCGGTGTCCCCACACAATCCCGTCTATCTGGCCCTCAGGACATAATTCACTATTAAATTTCGCGCATTCCGGAGACGTACAGCTGAACACTGCAGTTTCTCCCACTCGGACTCGGGACATTGTGGCAACCTTCGTTTGACCAGGACAGGTTGGCAGTGGTACTTTCGAGATGTATGAACTCGGTTCGTCCATATTGAGTGTAATTCTTCCGTCTGTCATAGCTCTCTGTGCGGCTTGCAATGCTGTTGTCAGTGCTGCAACCATGAAAAAATTTGCTGGCCAGCTGCGAAATCCAGTTCAAATTCAATTCAATTCAATGAATTCAAACTGCTCCATCCACTTTTTTAGCACAGCGTTCATTACGCCACATCAGCTTGTTACGACAAGTGCTTACGTTTGGCAGGAGAGCATTGTTCGCATGGATAAAAACACACGGCAGCTAGACATCCTAGAAACAAGTAGTAACTCCACAACATTGCAATCTTTTAATTTGTAAAAACTTTTCGGTGAAACGATGTTTCCGTAGTGATAAGAGACCAATATTATTGTGGATCAGTCTGCGTACACCCTAGTTGTTACTATAGCAACACTATTGGCCAGCAAGAGTAAATGCTGATTTACTCTTGCTGGCGAATAGTGTTGTTATAGTAACAATGTTTTACTCTGCCTGCTCGGTGTGGATGCGAATGCATAGGCAATCCTGCGGTTTGGTCGTAGCTCGAGCCATAATAAATATGCCACGTTGTCCGGGCAAGACGAAACTCTCATCTATGTTAACTATTCAAGCAGAGTATGCGAGTGTTTTTCCCACAGACTTGAACACGGTGTGCTTTCTGTATCTTTTTTGCAAGCTGCAGTAGAATCCAATGGAAAGTGATACGCTATACCTACCCGCAAAATGTGTATATAAATATAGCAACGACTTTCGTTAAAATGTGCCGTAGTAAGTGATTTTTGGCGAATAAGGTCAAAGGCATCAAGTTGCTGATTTTGCACCAAATGTGTGGCACTGACTAACGGCCAAACGGATTCGAATTCGGAAACCTGATTGCACATTCTGTTTATAGTTTTGCATCCTCCAAATGCTCATTATCGATTGGTTGAAAATTATGAAATTCTGAAACTCGAAACACGAGTTATAGATACATAAGTTACATATTCAGAATCGAGCGTCAACTCTGAATAACGTTTCTGTCCTCTAAAATGCTGTATTCTGGACCGGTCGCCGCAATTCAGTGCCACAGAACCACAACTTGACGGTATCATGGTATTGTTCGCCCTTTCTTTTAGAGCGAAATTTTATGATGTATGACGAAAAAAATTTTTCTTCCACAGATATTGGCGCAGTTTCGCAGCCCTGCCTACCAGTCAAATCCTATGAATTTTGTGAGAAATGGATATTAATTCTGTTACAGTCCTAGATAATTTTCCAGAGACAAACCTTTCAACTAATAGTAGCCACCAGGAAATAGCATAAGTGAAAGAACAGACCAAATTACGCAGACATTAGAGAACAACAACACATCTTCCATCTCCTTAGTGGAATCATAGTGGCACTAAACTAGAGGTTGCCATATCTCTTTATTCGTACTATGGTAGAATCTACTGTCCCCAAAATGCACAATTCCACACTCGTTGAATTTTCACGCTCGTCCACTTGTCCGTTGGTTAAGAAACTCCGTAGACCGCCGATTTCCGTAGCTGTCTCGAATTTTGCGTCCCAAAGCCTTCAGAAAAGCTATCGTTGCGTGCCCAGCTTCCCAATGTTCCAAATGCAGCTGGGGGCACAATGTAACGGTCCGATACAGTACAGTAGTGCAGCTTCTTCTCCCGCTCCCGTTGGTCAGCGGCGGCTCCGCAAATCGAAGTAGTTCTGGCTATATATAAAGCTGTAAATGTGCCTGCAACTGTTACATTTCGCAGCAGCGGCATGCCGAATTTTCAGGGCATCAAAGTCAGACCGTCCGGACGCTTACCGTCGCCTTTGTCCAAACCTGGAGGTTCCCTTCCAGCCGAAACATGTGCTGAAATGAGGCCTTTACTACGTATACAGCAAAGCCCGCGGTGATCAGCCATCAGTATGTTTTCGACTGGATGAAAGTGCTGACAAATCTGGAACTTTTTGCACTCTTTGCTGAAAAGGAAGTGGTCTGTCCAGGATATTGTGCAGTATGCTGTATGCATACAGTACATGTACATGTCGATAGACTTGTGGCTGTATCCCCACCGTGAGCTTTTCGTCGTACGTACATAAAGAAAGAATGCAGGTTTATTGACACTTTCTTGGTATTTTACATAGCCCGAGTAGCATAGCCACTGCGGCATCTGAATGCTATCAGAATCTTTTGTGAGATTCTGATGAAGAGGCAAGCCAAGCTACATGATACATCTGCCTTAATTCCGCTTTTTTCAATCCGATCGCCCTCCATCATTTGCGATTACTAGTCATTATTGATTGCGACGTGTAAGATTTTGTATGATATGGCATAATGGACACAGTTGCTGCAACTGTCACTGCATTTCATACTTATCAAAGGTGGCAATTTCGAAAACCGTCCTCTGTACACCAGCGAAGTACGTTTCGATACTCTGAAGGGCGGCCAAGGTGGCAACGAAATCGACAACGTTTTTATTGCTGATGGGCTTTATTCATGACTTAAACATGTACTCAAATTTCGTTTTTTTATCACAAATTTCGTAAGGGGTGTCACTTAAGTGTAAATGAATATCGGTCCTCTACACAGTATATTATTTACGTAGATAATATTTTTCGTCGAAGACAGCCAACAGAGTAATCTAAATAATCAAAGAATGCAGTGTACCGCTGGTACTCGTGCTTACAAAAATGGAGAAAGAAATTATCACGGGAGATATGCAAGCGATGCTACTTAACAAGCAACATAAAGCATTATATTCATATGTGCGCGCACGTGATCCCTTTAGCGGGGTCATTAAGCTGATTGGCAATATCCTTTTTGGTGCAAGGAGTCATTCTACAGTTATCAAAGCGCAATGCAGTCTGTTTCAAAGCATCATCAAGCTCCTTAGATTATCTGTAGTTCTGCGGCCTTCAGACCAAACCGACAACTTCGTGCTGAGAGCCGGCATCCTTCTCCTTGCTATTGCCAACTTGGGGGCGAGGAAGGGGGAGATTCCGGGTCAGCTGATTGTTGTCTTAGCCAGCGTGGATCCTTGCACTCGCATTCCGAATCGAGCTTGTCCTTGGTATCTCTGCATTTGACGCACATAATAATAACTTCACGGAACAGCTTGCAATAAAATCAGATCGTAGACCCAGCGAGCCAAACAATCATTCCAGGTAGAAACATGCTTTCTGGGAAAAACAACTCCAGAGCGTACATTGGGAGTACGACTTTGACGATATACTGCGGAACGAGCGCCATGGCGCTATGCGAGTCGTGCGGATCGCCGGTCAAAGCAGAATTATTCGAATTTGTTTGCTCTTTCTCCTGCGTACGATGCTTCTAGTCATCATCCGTGTAGCATAACTTCTACAAGTATATAGATGTGCTTCTGGTTACAAGTTACAGTTCACAGGTTATAATGTACGCGATGGATTGTGGATTCATACTCAATCTATTTTTCGATGCACAGCCCAGATCTCTGTAATCCTTCAATAATATCGTTTATTAAATTAATAACAACGTTAATATAGCTTATTTACGAAGTCATAATTCTAGCAGATTCCTGCAGGATACTCGAAAAAGATAGTATTCAACACGCGAGTTAGTCCATTTCTTGCTTTCGTTACCTTTATGCCGCTGGCAAGACAAAACATTTAACATGAAGACAAGAAAAACCAGCAGAATCCGGGTGACCAGCACAAAATGGGCAAAAACCCCACTCTGATTACCATACCAACGGTGCCCATAATGCTCTCCTCCGGCATGGGATCAAACTTCTTGCATTTCACGTGCACATCGGTGGAACAGGTGATGTTTGTCCAGTAGGAAATCTTGGCTATTACAGATCAGAAATCCTACAATAACAAAGTGCAGTTCGGCTGCAGGGTCAAGGTACGAGAGGATTTGCTTACTGGGGGGCAGCATGCGACCTCCGACGAATGATCGCAGAATTGCAGAGTGATAGTTATAGCTGTCCATGTTCGTTCCAACAGCATATGCGGCCCACAGCGGATATGAAACGACGCAAATGGCCATGCAGTCTAGGAACAGGCCCGTCACTGCTTTTCGCTGATATTGAGCGTTGGCATTGCTTGAAACTTGGTTTTGAAAGGGGAACGCCTGGCCCGCATGACCCAGAGCAGTTCTGTACACAGTGGTTGCGATGGCAGACGCTAGCTTACATACAAAACATCTACACAGATGATTGTCACCCTTACAGTATTATAGTTCCAGTCCATTTAAAGCGACTTCCCGTCATCCACAAACCAACTAATCTGCCATTGGCATACGTGATTAGACGCAGGGTAAAAATGATCTGAGCTGGAAACACTGCTTGCATCCCGAATACGAGAACGGTCAACCTGATGACCCCGGACCAGACTAGAACAGGTACCAGCGGAATTGCAGCAAGTAAGCCAATCAAAAGGAACAGCAGGATCATTCGCACGCACAGCCAGAGTATCCGAAGAGGACATATTAGCGCGGGCACAATAAAGTTCTTGCTTAGCATTAGTCTCGAACCGATTCCAGTATTGCGTCAGCGTACTACACTCTTGCCAGATGAGCCGGATGTCCCCAGACAAATGCCAGTACACAAGTTTGCAAGCGTTGAAAACAGAATACCAAGCAAACTTCAGAATCAGCGTATTGAATACTGGAATTTCAAGCCACCCGAAATGGCTCATCATTAACATGACGGGAAGCATCCTTGAAAGCCTACAACTTGCCAGAGTACATTGTTCATGGAGTCCTGCAGTGTTTTGGTTGCGAGATCGGGTACTTAAAATCGAGCTGGTTTCCAGTATCCGTTGAAACAGAGGAAGACAAAGAAATCGGCGTAAAGGATGACAGTTTCGCAGATTGCTGAGCAGCTCCCGAAGCCGGCTAGGAGAAATCCGGGACGATCCCAGTTTGCCAAAGTGAATATGGAAGGAACTGCTGGGGTAGGATAAGGTGTGGCCACACATCGTTTCCCTGCGTAGTAATATACATTCACGAAAATGTTCGCGGCGTTTGTAAAGCTGATCGTAACAACACAGAGACTTGAGTTTGTAACTACCAGCCAAATTCCGAAACTCGCTCTGGTGAAACCACCCCTCGCCCTTGGGTCTGTTCTACTACCGTACATTCCATCGCTGTCGTGCTCCAGTGACAGCTCCGTAACAACAACCACGATAACCAACGTCTGCATCAGTATTGCTAAGTATGCGAAGGATTTGCTGCATTTCCATTTGCAACATGATCTAGCCTTTTATATTTTCAGAATGCCAAAAATTAATATTACACGCGCAAGAACTGGGATTCCGTAACACTGGCTCAGGATGATTTCACAGACCGAAGTCAATGGTAGAGTTTGCAAGTTAAGCACCCTTATGCGATCGATATAATATTACCTGCAAAGAGAATCAACTATGCAGTTACAGGTGCAATGCGTTTCCGTTGCAGCATAGAGCTGCTGAATGGTATGATCGGTCCTTGCAAGGGTTGTCTCTGACACTTAGAGGAAACTAAACTGTGATGCATCGTTTTGAGCAATTTCCTGACTCCAGTACTTGAAATACTGTCCTAATTACGCTGCTGTCACACGCTGCAATTTTGTGCCGGTGTTTATATTGCAGGAATATCGTCATGTCAGTTTGCACACACGAGCACACATGAACTGCTGTACGTACATACGAACTGATATTTTTGCCTGCTGCCTGTGTTTGTGGGAGTGCGTTGCGCGCCGGTCCTCCTGTATGGATTCGTAGCTAGCGATCCCTGCTGTAAGAACAGCATGCAGAATACGAGCATTAGAGTTCTGCAATGGACTGGAAAATCCGAACCAGTCCAATCCAATCCATATTTTGGATTGGATTGGACGGAGTTTGCTTTGCAAAATCTGGATTTGGACTGGTTATGGATTTTGAATAGTCAGAATGGACTGGATCTGGATTACAAATCGTGTCCAGAAAATGCTCCCGTTAACTGCAAGAAGTCAGAGTGCCGGGAAAATATAGAACATCTTTCTTACATATATGCATTATCTGTAATTAAATAGAGCCTTCAAATCGAATCGTCTGCATATCATAATTCATTTCCGAATAGCAAAGCCGTACTATACGGAAAACCGGCTTTTTAGACCAAATTTTCATATAATTTTTACACTGTAATAAAATTTTTGGATTGGGCTGGATTGGATTTGGATCACGAAAAAAATTTTTGGGCTGGACTGGTTGGATTAGGGTATGTCAGGTTTGGATTTGGACTGGATTTGGTAATTCAAAACATCGTTTGGATCGGACTGGATCGCAATTTTTAGTCCATTGCAGAGCTCTAACGAGCATGTATTAGATTAACTGTCCATCCAGAAATCAAAATATCGACGACCAGGTAAGTTCTCCACCATAAAACCCATTAGCGCACGAAATTTAGACACGCCGGCGAGAATGTTTGGGACATTGGCCATCCCCGGCTCGACCGCGGAGTCTCGTGGTACAGCCGGACGTG
>JAQGAU010004106.1:0-12110 GCA_034698045.1 Paramacrobiotus richtersi
TTGCTTTCCAAATATGCAACAGCTCATACAAAGAACCTTTACCTAACCGGATCGTGGTTTCGATGTGTGCTAGCAGCGAGCAGATTTTTGGAGTTCAAACAAAAAAAATTCAATTATCTGATTATTGTGGGAAATCAGCAAGTGTTTCTGGATAATTTCATCGATTGTTATCGCACCCGCGTGATAAGAACTGAACTGATGAATGCTTTTGACCACGTGATTATCAAGGATTGTCGAATGACTTTTGGGTGCAAAACGTTTTTCGAGCATGGAGAGTACGGTACCTTACCTCACGCCGGATGTGTTGCCCTCGGCTTTGACTTTGACTGCCTGATCCCTGTGCCTTATTTTTCGATGAGATTTGGTCACTGTTCAGACGTCTTGAATTGTACATTACGGATGCTTTTATATTTGGAAAATGCTTGTCCTGAACTATCGGCATCTAACGAACGGTTTATGCGCCGTCGTCTGCAAGGGTTCAGCGAAATTGGTGAACGTCATTATAAACTATTGGAGATCGCATTTAACAAGTATGTACATAAATAAGATGTTATTTTGGTACTATTTTGTCTTGGTTTGTACGTTCTATTTGCCGTGCTAGCATGGCATGCAGTGTGTACCATGCACCGATATTATATTACGAACTTATTGCACTGAATGCTGAATTCGCGATATGTACTCGTAGTACAGATTACGGAATCATCCATAATGGCCATTTTTCTTAATCCGTAGGTTCCATTCGCCGCAGCCTCAACGGAACCTTACCTGGATAAAATCGCTTCCTGAACTGCTTGATACTTATACGTACAAGAAATTACTACGGCACATGTTGGACCATTGGGCCACAATCTCCACGTGTCCATACTACAGGTAATGTGCCTAAGAATTGTAACTGAATAATTCTTTCAATCTTAAGCAAACAGAATTTAAAAGTCACGTGCACAGATGATGTACCGGCTGTTTTGCAGTTATGTGCTCCGTACTACGGACATGGAAATTGGCTAGATACGGACGCTTCGGACAACCATCTATCGAAAATTTCTGAATAAGCACAGCATGGACACATGTAGTACTTATGTGTTAATGTTTTGTCAGCTGTACTGTCGTAGTATTTTGCAATACGTTCCGGTTCGTCACTGCCGGACTCTAATCACAGTATTTCGCCCGTCTGATGTTAGGTTCATTTGCGCAACAAAACAGGGACATACGTATGCAAGTTGACGGCGACAAGTTCTTGCAGTGTACCGCGCTGCATATTTCTACGGTATAAAAAGAAAGTTGGCACATTTATACTGGACATATATGTGTAATAAAACGCCTGCATTTAACTGGTATCTTTATATCACTTGATAGAATTGACGATAGGGATGGAACGATCTTCCCCATCGTTCCTGCCATTGGAATTTGATATACAACTAAAATATCGTCGCGGCAGTTTAATAAAGCATCCTTAAGTCTGCTATATTTTTATAGCAGCTGCTATCATACTTTCATATAAATATATTAATTTTATTACAAATAATACACACAAATCCAGCTCATCATGAATTTAGAGTTTAAATTTGTTAAATGTCCATTCTATTTGTAATTTCTTCCAGTATACTGTGTATTCGCGGTAAAATAAACGAAAAAAGAAAATTATACTAAACAAAAAATAGATACATAAATAAATAATACTAACACGGTAACTGCGAAATTTTGTTACACAAGTATGTCTGTAAACAAAATCATATTCGTAGATGCGAAACGCCGAAAACCCTTTGCTTTGCGACTATTGAACAGCTCGGCGCACTGCGCCACCCTGAACAACCCGGCTCGGCTCTCTCCGCAACCACAAGCACTGCGTTTCTCTTTTCAGTCAATTCAGTCTTTATCACGACTTTTTTTGAGTTTTTCAGTTGAACTTAACTTTCATAAGTTTCTGGAGACTTATGTTGACTTTTCGAAGAAACATTACCACGGTTGATCGTTCTCTATAAAAAATCCACCCCCTTATTGATTTCCTTTGATCCTCCGCGACAAACTCGTGTGGAGTTCGCGTTGTTCACCATGTCGCACAAGCGGACGCTGTATGTTGGTACGTTGCTGCAGGTTCTCTCCTAGGAACTGAAAAACCCCCGATCCGCAAAATTAGACGTTGGAAGTCCGAGATTTGCTTTTTCCCATGTTTTTACGGTAAAAACTGCCGTTTTAGGGGGATTAAACGAGGAGGTGGACGAAAAGTTCCTGCATGCTGCATTTATCCCGTTTGGACCGATTATCAACGTGGAGATCCCCATTGATTTCAAAACCAGTACGCCAGATATATTCTGCTCAGTTTGAATTCTTTCTAATGTTTTTTAGTGGTGCATCTGTCGAACTTCTAATGCTGCACCGAAAAAGGCACTTTCGATCCTTGTTTCTTTGCTGATTTGGAAATTATTCCTTACTATTTAAAAAGGACCATATTTTATTGCAGATAAACACAAGGGCTTTGGATTTGTAGAGTTCGAAAGTGCAGAGGTAAGTAATCAAGAATATCACTTAAATCTTCGGAGAAATGATGTTTTAAATTTGTTTATTGGATTATAGTGGACTGAAAATAGTAACAAGAGAAAGAAAATAAGGATTGGCGATTTTAATTAATTATTTAAATTAAATGAGGTTTGCAAATTTTTGTAGCTTGTTCGTAATGAAATTAACTATTTTTATAATGCATATTTCAGATATCAGTATTTTATTTATTTCCCAAGTTTGTTCATATATTTATTGTAGGATTTTATGCTGTATAAACGGTTCACGCTTCTTTGTTTAATTAAAATGGTCTGATTTCAGGATTCTGCTGCCGCGATCGATAATATGGTAAAAGATTCCTTCATTTCCGAGTTGACTGGATTAGCTTGTTATTGTGGATTTGTCTAGGATGAAAGTGAACTGTTTGGAAGGACGATTAGGGTGAATCTAGCGAAACCACAACGGCTAAAAGAAGGCTACCACAAACCAGGTATGAATGAATGAATAATACAGTTTGGCTGATTTTAATTCAGATTTTCCTGCATTTGTACTGTTTACTGTTAATTTGATTTTTCCTTGCTCTTTCATTTAAGCCTTGGATTCTTATTTTGAATTATGTGATGTATCGTTCATTATTTTTGATGATATTTCGTTATTGGTTTTATTATTGAATATAGCGAATTATTTTTATTATAATCAGTATTTTTTTCGTAATTAATTCTCTTACTATATTTATTGTCCGATGTATTTCGATTTATTACAGTTATTTAATTTGATTGGTATTTTTTTTTAGATGATTGATGTTAAGTGGTTGCTTAATTATTTTAATATATTTTGATTTGTGTTTGTTTTAATTCTTAAATATTTATTTGATTCACGCGGTCCTTTTACCAGCGTGCTTTGTAATTTCAAAATTTTATCAACATAATTATGAAAAATAATTTTTGGTATGATTATTTCAAACGAGTTTTTATTGTTTCATTTTGTTGCGTGTAGTTTGGTCGGACGATCAGTGGCTGCGCGAGCATGCCGGAGAAACTCTGCAAACACCGGCCGCCACAGCAGCGGAAACGCCCGTATCAACAGAACCGGCAGCGGAACAGGAAAACACCGTAGTACCGGTGAGATTTTGTTGTGCTTTTTTTGCTGATTTTTGTTGAAATTTGAGTCGATTAGGATTTCTTATTGTTTTATTTTTCATCAAATTTATTTACTTGTCAGTAGTTGTTTGGTGTTTAATGGACAACTGTTGTCGTGTATTACACGTTTTTCACTCCTGAAATAAATGTATAATAAAATTATACATAATTAAAAATAAAATTATAAAATAATTATAAATAAAATTAGAAAATAATTATAAATAAAATTATAAAATAAAAATTATAAAATTAAATTTTTGACGATTATAAAAGAAAAAAATAAAAACTTCAGGAAACATTTGTAATGATTTTTCTCACAGGCAGCAGCAGCGGACGCAGCGGTCACCGCTGCAGGCAAAACGAATCCCCAAGTGTTCTTCGATATTAAAATCGCCAATCGGGAAGCTGGACGGATTGTTATCCTACTGCGGGCGGATGTGGCACCCCGCACTGTCGGTTAGTCAACACTTGAATGGGAGTTGAGAGATATCGTTATTTACAAAAATTTCATCATTAATATCTATTATAAAAAAATATAGAAAATAATAACGGATTGCACTGGAAAAAACTGATGAATGACAGATTGAAAAGAAATTGACAAGAAGAATTTGTAATAATAAGTTGAAAATAAACTGAGAAGAAGAATTTGTAAAAATAACGTTGAAAATAAATCGAGAAGAGAATTTGTAAAAATAAAGTTGAAAATAAATTGAGAAGAAGAATTTGTAAAAATAAAGTTGAAAATTAATCGAGAAGAATAATTTGTGAAAATAAAGTTGAAACTAAATTGCAAATCGAAAAGTATTAATCATTGCTAAAACCTAGACTGAATATAGAACATGCGTGGATTTGTGCAATAATATACTCAAGCTTTAAAATCAGATATACATGAAAACAAAGTCTAAAAAACTGCATATACAAAAATTTATGAGTTTGCAAGCCTTTGAGCGAGTAAAGAAACTGCACCATGAACTTGAGAAATAAAAATAATATGCCTTAAAATCAGAAAAATGAAAACAAATTATAAAAAAGCAGTAGCAAATTAAAAAAAAATGTTCGAAAATATTCTTCATTTAGATTGATTGTCAAAATCTGTTGGTAAGTGTAAAATCATGGAATCTATTTAACTGGTCGATATATTACATCCCGGTTTCATTCCAACGGAATAGCATCGCCAAGAACAGTAGAAATCTGAAAATTACAGTGCTGCCACACTAACGCTGATACTGACAGTACCGAACTGTTGCAGAAAATTTCCGGGCATTATGTACGCATGAGAAGGGTTTTGGGTATCGCGGATCGAAATTCCATCGAATTATTCCCCAGTTTGTATGGCTACTGCAGAAACTATCGTTTATCATTTGTAAAATTTATATTTTTTTGCTGTGTAGATGATTCAAGGTGGAGATTTTGAGAAAGGCGACGGAACGGGTGGCAAGTCGATTTACGGGGGGAAATTTGACGATGAGAATTTCATCTTGAAACACTCGGAGCCAGGTAAAAACAGCAACTTTGCAGTAGATTTTTGGAATGATTTTGTTGACTGTGGTATTATTTTCGTTGTGCTATGGTGTATTTATCTGCAGTATATTTTGGAGGATTTTAGTTACTAGAAATTTTAATTCTGTATTAGTTTCGTAAAATATAATCTAATAAAGATAAATTAAATAAATAATACATCTAAAATAAATAATTAATTGATAAATTTGAAATAGAAAAAGAATAAAATAGTCAATACAAAAAAACGAAATATTAAAAAAAAAACATTCTTTGCGATTAGTTATTAAATAAATTCTACATATCTACGTTACTGGATCGACTGAGGAAAGACATAGCGCCTGATAATTAACTAATCATGACTGAATAAAAAATGGCGTGAAAATAATAATAGATAGGGGAATTTTTTGTTAGCACTTTAGGAGATGGCTGATTTATTTTCTCTGTTCCCAGGTGTTTTATCCATGGCAAATTCCGGACCGGGTACCAATGGCAGTCAGTTCTTCATCGCCACAGGTAACGATAATTATGGACAACCTAAAAAGCCGGTTTTTTATGCTGAATTTTATTTAATTTAATTAGTTAATGCTTTAATAATTT
This sequence comes from Paramacrobiotus richtersi, assembly GCA_034698045.1. Classification (NCBI taxonomy): domain Eukaryota; kingdom Metazoa; phylum Tardigrada; class Eutardigrada; order Parachela; family Macrobiotidae; genus Paramacrobiotus; species Paramacrobiotus richtersi. The sequence continues at coordinate 5,730 of JAQGAU010004106.1, forward strand.
CTCCAGTTAATAGATTATGGCACACAATTTTCATTTAATTAGACATAAATAATTGTTAATAATTAATTTAAAAAACATTAATAATTGTTAATAATTAATTAAAAATAAATAAATGTTAATAATTAATTAAAAATAAATTAGTGTTAATAATTAATTAAAAACAAAAATAATTGGATATTAGTTAATAACCTGTTACTAATTAAATAGTTAATATTACTTAATAAATTAACTAGATAGTATTATTTAACCACTTTGTTATTAAAATGTTTGCTAGTTAAATAAAATACAGTTGGTTCAATTGTTGATTAACTGTTGTAGAGAAATGTCACTGGCTGGATGGGAAGCATGTGGTTTTTGGGCGTGTTGTCGCCGGTATGGACATTGTGAGGAAAATCGAGGTACGTAAATGTGACGAATTTAACTGTTTAAATTAGTTCTAAATAAATATGTTTTATATTAAATTTATTGATCAATATTAACAGTATTTAAATTAATTGATCAATAATTATTCTGTAATAATAATTGACTTGATATTTTATATATTGAAAGGTAGTCATGTAAATAAACATTTCTGCCATTTTGTTTTGATTCTTCGTTTCTTGTTTTTTCTATATGGCTGCTTACACCGACTGTATTCTGCTTTTTCTTAATGTAAATGATTCATAATTTACATATTGTTATAAATTACGTACATATTTGTGAGTTTATTTTATTTCTTAGTTTAATTAAATTACAATTTTTTATAATTTTATTTTGTTATTATTTAATTGTATTCTATTGAAAAAAATTCTTTAATTGAAAAACGCTTGCATTTGTTTATATTTTTGTCATATTGGCTGCAATTTTTAAGTTTCCTTATTCGAAAATTTCGCCGTTTTACGCGAGGTAATTTATTTGGCAAATAATCCGTATTTTTAATGGCATTATTTTGTTAAGGCATTTGGCACAAAGAACGGCAAACCAACGCAGTTTATCTCCATTGCCAACAGCGGAGAATACATGTGAATCATCCGTTTTGCAGTGGAATTGTTATCAGGATCTCACTATTCATTCGACTATGGAAAATAGCATTTTTTGTCATATTTTGTTGTTGTTAAATGTTGATTAGTTCTTTTTTGCCTGCTATGGAAGAATAAATGCCGTTTTTTGGAATGATGGGATTTTGAATATCGACAACGGGAGTCTTTGTAGCTGGTACATCGATTTATAAAGAAAAGGATGAGTGACACGAAATTTATCGTAATAAGAACAAAAGTGTGTGTACGGAGTCGAGAAAACCCGCAAACAAATGAAAAATTAGGAAACTCAATGTCTTCGCTATAGTTTATTGAGTTGTTGTTATCCACTGAAAGAATTCGGAGCTGAAATGAACATTTAACGTTTGGGCGGTATAATTTTAGCCTACAAGAAGAACGCGACATGAACCTTTCACATTTTCTCGTGTAATAGTAATTTTTGTTTATGGTTTACATAAAGATGTGCGCGTGTTTGTTACAAAAAACTTTTTAGTACATTTATAACTGCCAGATCTGACAAACCCGTCCATGCGTTAGTGGAGAAAACATCTGCAGTTTGTTGTACAGTTGGCAGTAAAACATCAGCATACGTATATTAAATACTATATTTTATGTATATTTTCTTGACATATTTGTACTTTTATTCTTAATAAATGACAATTTTTTTAATTTTTTTTAATTTTTATTATCATTTAATTGTATTTGATGTGATTTATTTAGCTAGAAAATGTTTGTTTATGTTTCGTCATACTGGCTTTAACTTTTCCATTTTGCTTACTGGAAAAGTATACTGTATGCAGCAAACATTACGGTTGCGTATCCATACAGGCTGATATAGCTCGACGAGTACATGAACAACAAATCCGTAAAAGTTATTCATCAATGAAAAAATTTATTTAACATCTACACTAGCGGACAACTTCGCTGCAGGAACATTGTTAGCATCAGCCAGCTGAACACAGATAATCAGATTCTGAACTTTACTGCCGCTGTTCTACAGCTCCACTCATTCACCAGCTGCCAGACGAAACGCCGGTACACGAGCTTGGTTTAAAGCACATTCAAGGATTTCCATTAAAAGACACATTTTCGGTCTTGTACATCGTAAACGAACGCAGTCGTGTGAAAATTTTGTGATCAAGTTAGCGCATGTACTGTATTTCACTAGTTCGTGAATGTTGTATCATTAGAAACAGTCCAGGCGGTGCCGTTATTACTCGAACGGAATAAATTCCATTTAACTGAATTTATTGAATTATTCCTATGGTACGTCAGGTCTAATTACTAATGCACAATTAAAAGTCAAAACATAATGTACGTGCTAACCTTTAATAGTCTATGTAATCAAGATCTTTAGCTAGGTTACTATTTCTGCACGGGCACTGTTGTACTGAATTACATGCATTATGTCCGCAGTGTCTCATTTCCGGTCTCGAAAATTTCTTCCGTAATCCCCACATTCACGTTGTTGTATGTGTGCAGAAGTTCCCAAACGTCATTCAGCCGCCGCGAGACCTCCTCCAGTTGATGTTTATGTGCCACTTCACTGATATCTTGTTTGGTGTCGCGGGTCTGGTAGATGACCAACGCATAGGTCACTGTCGTTTCCGTCAGCTAAACAGAGATATCGATGATCAGCATTTGCAGCACTTGTGCAGTTTATACACTATATTTACCGTTGTCACAAATTCTTTTGTAATATAGAAGAAACCTCCAGCCGAAATTGCTCCGTCCAGCGGTTCGCATTCGGCAATGAATAAACCGCATTCTTCTTGGATTTCTCGAACTGGGATACGGGCCATTAGTCGGCGTAACTCAGCACGGACCAGTTGCGCCTAGAACCAAACAACTTACGCATTTATCATCCGAAAACCGTGGTGTATAGGTAGATGTGCGATTATCACAATACAGTTCTTCGTCAATACTCAGAATTTCAATGAAAACTTGTGAAACACTGTGTCGTATTATTCAAATTCATACAGAACACTAGTAACCTGCAGTGAACCGTTTACGCAACAGACGACAAGTTCCACAAAACACACGACCTTTTGCTGAGTTAACCATCGGCAGTTATGCTACATGAATTTTAACTGCATATTGCAATACAAGGCATCATAATGATTCAATTCCGCGAGCTTATCTTCCTTATTCGACTAACCTTTTCATGAGTCGATATTGCGACGAAGACCTTTACCAGTAAGTTAACAAATCCACCAATCCCGAAGTAGTACACCAAAAGTTGTGTGGAAGTGTCGATGGCGGCCGTATCAATTTTCTGGCCAAGGAAAACCTCCTGGCCCGGCGGCTGTAACCATGTACTACACGCCGCAATAAGCCCCAAAAACTCACAGATACAAACCACCAGTATATGCCAGGAAAACATGCGATCGATGGCCACAGCGTGACACTGCAAAAGTCTATACGCCTGCCTCGCCAGTCTGATCTCATTCACGGTCTTCGTCACACCTTTCTCGGACTGGCTGCAGTCAACCAGTTCAGCCAGATTTGCTCTAATTTTTGCGTATCCAGATCGTAAAGTCGTTAAGAGGACCATTAGACACCACAGGGGAATCGTCTGGTGACATAAACCGAAAAACAGGCATACAGCATTGATGAGTAGGGATGTGTACTCAGGTACAACAAGATTGGGATCCTTCAGACAAAACCGCACCCATCCCTTGAAGACGTCGTTGAATTGCTCCATGATCGGGACAAAGGCCTGCCAGAACGAGGTGATGCCCAGAGTGGCGCTGATGCATGACCAAATCGTCAAGAGGATCATTTGCTTTTTGTGGGCGGTCGCATCGAGCCAGAGGTCGTCGACCATTTCTTTTAATAGGATAGGTAGGTTTCTCATCTTTATGATGGTAATGATTTGGAGAACTGGACCTGTAGCAAGAAAGTCGCATGTTCGACATTTTGTGGTAACTCTTTGAACACAAGCGGTACAGTAACGGACCAATTCTCACGTATAATCTTCTGTATCTGCTGTTTCAAAGGTCATACAGAAGATTCATTATAAATTCTTCCAAGTGGGGCATTGATCAAGTTTTAAACCTACACGGAAAAAAGTTTACCAATTTATTATGTAGTTATTATTTTTTGGATTAGAACTGCAAATGCTTTTATTTTCGGTTACTGGAGATGTAAATAACAGGTAGAGTGAACTAATTCCTGGTCTGTCGGTCACGGTGAATTACCTTGAAGAACAAGAAACCCTTTGAATATAAATGAGATCAGCACGAAAAACTGTAGTTCAACCAACTGCTCGCTGTAGATAAGGACATATCCGGTTATCCAGTTCACAGCGAGCGCTAGCAGGACGACACAGAGAATAGACGTCCACAATGCCAGCCATCTGTGTACCTTCATGCTGCCGGACCTGCCGGTCTTCTGGAGAGTTTCCGCCGTTGGACGTTGGTAGGGATAGAGGCCAAATAACTGCGCCAGCCGAAACATGTTTTCGGGTATTACAACATATGGTGTTGGAGAACTGCTTGGCATTTTGAAAGAGTTCGTCAGGCTTACGCGGCCAGATTTAGCCATTCTGCTAAGTAACAAAAGCAAGAACCCACTTCATCTATTTCATTCAAGACATGCAATCCATTCTAATTACACACTGCGCAACTGAACTTTGATCTACATTCCACATCATTTCCCACTTTCCGTCATTGTGGTAGAATATTCTTTGCACCGGTTTGGTCGAATTACCGTGCATACAAGCGATGCATCCCCAAGGTCCGCATCGGAGGACTAGCGGAAATTATTGATTAATTTTGGTAAAGTGCTTATTGCGAGCATAATTTATTTTCGAAGCCTGGTAGCCTCCCTCGACGAGACGGACATTTGCGCAGCAAAGGTAGCATAGGAGCCACGGTGCAAGATCCGTTCGTAAAAGATCACTTTTTCGTCAGAGGTGATATTTAGCACTGTACTCTCTAGACGGGTGTGATACTGAAATACAGGAAACATAGGACACCAAGGAAGTAAACAAACGATCAGAGGCTCGCACTGGTACACTGAGTACTGGATTCGCATTCGAGTCAAAGCAAGAATGAGGATGAGCGTTTTCCAAACTCACCATCAACAACTAGGCATTTTTCCGTCCCGGTTATCTAAACGGCATCACGTATTGTCAACAGTTATTGCACCTCTTCGCAAACATGAAGTTCTGCGTTATTTACAGTGGCATCGGACCAGCCCATATTTTTTTCTAGTTCCAGACGCAGACCGGCGACCGCTGATATAATGAGAACAGTGCGGTATGTTTTGATGCAAGGCTGTCTGCATGATTGCAGAGACAGAACGGAACTGAAAGTAGTTCATAAACACGTTACAGAAAGCAACGCTAGCGCAGTTACTGTTATACTGTTTAGCTAACATTTGTAAGCGTAGAATTCGGAAGCTGTAAGTTGGACGCGGTGCTCATTTTGAAGAAATTAACGTTAAAAATGTTTTCTTCTGATTCTACCAAAATTTTGCAAAACTGTATAAAAATGGTGTTGCAGATTCAAGACATCCAAATAAATTTCAGTCGACTCAGCGACTGGTAGTCTCGTGGCATAGTTGGACTGAATAAGATGGACACTAGGTCCGTAATGTCTCATTTCCGGACTCGAAAATTTCTTCCGTTGTCGAAAATTCATTCACATTGTACTTGTGCATAAATTCCCAGATATTGTTCAGCTGGCGCGAGACTTGTTCCAGTTGAGGTTTATGCGCCACTTGGCTGATATCTTGTTTCGTGTCGCGAGCCTGGTAGATAACCAACCCATAGGTGATGGCTGTTTCTGTCAACTAAGCACATACGGTACTTAGTTAGTATTTGTCATCGTGCAGTCACCAAGAAATGCTTACCGTTGTCACAAATTCTTTCGTGATATAGAAGAATCCTCCAGCGGAAATGGCTCCGTCCAGCGGCTCGCATTCAGCAATGAATAGACCGCATTCTACTTGGATCTCTTTAATCGGAATGCGGGCCATTAGTCTGCGCAATTCCGCACGAACCAGTTGAGCCTAAAACACAGTTATACTGCAGTAATCAATATCGCAGAAAACTTTGTGCTGGTAGATGTACGATTATCAAAGTAAAATTTCAACAGAACAGATACGAGCACTCCAATCGAAAGCACAACCAAAACATCCGAGACTTCGCGTCTACTGTATGGCTTCTCGTGAAACATATGACCTTTGCTCGGACAATTTAGGATCGACAGTATATATACAGATTTGTACTGTATACTGAAATAAAAGCCTCTGCATCATATCGATTTCCACAAGCTTCTGTGTTCAAGCGAGCGCAGCGAGCGTTTTTTAAGCTGCTGCACCCCGTTTGGTTCGCGTGACGAGAGATCCGCTCCTGGAG
>JAQGAU010004107.1:0-12108 GCA_034698045.1 Paramacrobiotus richtersi
GAGTTACATGAGCGTACGATGGCATAGTGCATCCATACTTCAAAGACCCTGGAATAATCGTCTGAATGGCAGGCCTGTACCAGCTCTTTTTCGCATTGGGCTGACTGGTTGAACCAACTGGAAAAAGCATACCAATGAATTCCATTTTTGGCTCGTCGTTCATTCGTAATCGTTGTTCGTCTGTCTGTTGACTGCCTACTTATAATTAATTTTTTCGTGCTCTATGACTTTTCCAGAATTCCCGCATGTCATTAATGCACAAATGCATTTATAGTTTTTTTATTTTTTTTTCAGCTATACAAAACTTGTAGTTTACTTACTGGCACACTTGGTAGACGGTGGTATAGATTTCGTTCTCCATATTCCCATAAAAAATAGTACCATTCAGGTAAGAATTGTACAGACCAGGCAGAGTCGGAACGTTTAGAGCTTGCTCTAAAAAATTATCGCACTGTCTCCGCCAGTTGTTGCTAAACTCCGTTGAGCATGCATTATTCTGTGCTAACGTTGCAGTACCGGAAACCAAAACAATGACAAAAATTAGCAGGACCATTTTGCGCTGCATATACCTTTTTGCTAGAAAGACTCGGATATTTGCTCCATACACCGAAATTCTGTTCTGGAGTTTCTGAGCACCAGCAATGTGATTTAAATGCAGAATTTCGTAGTTCCGTCCCTTTCTCAAGCGGATAAGGGAAACAATGGAAACCAACACAGCGTGCCCGTGTTATTGTTTTACTATCGGGATCTGCAACTTTGTGGCTGGTTCAAGTGGCTGATGGGTTATTACTAAACACAAATGAACAATGGAGCCGATAACATTGTTCCTTCCAACCGCCGACCTTATGGTACGGAAAACGTTAATCAGCGCCATTCAGCGGAACAAGCAGGTATGTCCACTCCATCTCTCGTACGGAACAAACGGTTATTATTGTTATTGTTGCGATATAACTACCAGCAGAAACACTGCTTCACCATTTGTATGGCGACAGCCACGTTTTATCAGTATGTGAATTACAGCAGACCAGCATAGCGAAAAACTAATACTTGCAGAGAATCGTGCCAGAAACTTCCGGCTGATCATTCTTTGAATATATCGGCAAACTGTTTGGCTTTTTTCTGACTCGGCATAACTGGGCTGGTAATCGCCGAAATATACGTATTGCAGTTCATCGTGATTTGAACTGGAGTTCGTTTAATTTTAGAACCCATGATGCAACAAGAGCATTAACGAAAAAAGTCAATTTGGCATGACTGATTTGACCAGAATCATTAATGTCGTTTAATGAAATAAAACTGACGAAATATAGGGCGATGTAAGCTGTTGGTCTACTTCTAGTAAAAGGTGCCGTCGATCCTTTGTCGGGCTTTCCAATGACGGGAAGTACATTGCGTGCATTCGAATTGACGTGACATTTACGAAAAAGGGCTCAGTGCCGATTAGGTAGAAGTAACTTGTCAGTGAGAGATAAGATGCTGTGCGTAGCGCTCACCTCTTCAAAAAGCTTATTTTATTGGTCGTTTTGTTATTTGAGCAGCGTTATCTGCCACTCAAAACAGCGAAGGAGGAGACTGAGTGCTGCAGATCCTTTGAACAGATGCTGGCATCTACGCAGCACTGGATTACATTTTATGTTGTGTATTAAATTAAGAATTAAATTAAATATGATTTAAAAGCACCAGTAATGTAAGCCAAGAACTCTCTGAAGACAGTGATACAACGGGTCGATGCGCCCGTCTGGAACACCAAATCCGTCGACTCGGACGTTCCCGGATCCACGCTCGACACCGTCAAGTTCCCTCGCGTACAGGTCACCTTAATCGGCTCCTCATCAAAAGCCCTTTTCTGTCTAGTCTCTCCCATTTGCGCCAGGATCCAATGGTGCAGATCATTAAGGATCAGTCGGCAGTTGAGAGTGTTGTCACCATCAAACACCAAAGTGACGGCATCCACCAGATCTGGATCAGTTTCGGAGAGGTGCATTTGTCCCTTACGGCAAGTGGCGTTGAACGGCTTCAGTAGATACTCGGGGATGTGGACAGTCAGAGCTGGTGTTGTCGGTCGCCAATTGACATCCGTGGTGGTCAGCCACCATGCATGCGCGGTCGTCACTGATTGCCACCAATTGTGCGTAGTTTGCCAAGGAGACCAAGTGGGATTGGTACCGGTGGATGCCCACGGATCGGGTGTCGTTGTGGAAAGGGCGGGGAGAGGAAGGATTGGATTCATGGCGTTTTGCATGGACGAGGTACCGCTCCAGCCTGAAAGTAAGAATTGATATAGGACTCGAAAGATCGTACGTCAGTTACTCCTAGAATTTGGGATTTATGCGGTTTTTAATAAAGTGAGCCAAACGGAAAAGAATGAAAACAAGGTTGTGTACGTTCAAACGTTGTTTGTTTTTAGCTGAATGGGGGTATCAGAATATGACTCGGTCTGATTACATTTGAACACCATTATTACTTATTCCTCAGCACTACAAAAAGATAACATTTATGCTGCCTATAGATAAGAATAACGCTTATTAATTTCCCGGTCTTGTAAGAACGGCGGTAATAACTTGAATGAGAGTTGTTCATTACAAGCAAAGCCATCCTCGACGCTTCTCATAAATCGCATGGTAGCTCCCGATTCGCGTTGTCCGCAGGACCGTATTAGTTCGTCTTCGTTAAATCTATAGTAAAGCCTTCGCATAGCCCTGGAGAAAAGAAATGTGAATCCTTTGTTAATATCATTTATCGGTAATTGCAGGCCGCCGGTTGATAGAAACAATGTCACTGCAAAACGATTTCATTCTTACAAGCATATGTTGTCGAAGGGTTCCAGGCCCGAAGAAGACGGATTTGCATTGACAACAATGCCAAGCTCTTGCTCAAACCAGCCGAGAAAGTTGAACTTCCTGTTGCAGTTTAAGAAATCCCCAGTCATATCCGTTTCGGCCGTTCTGGCCAAGTCACATGCGCGCACAACGGCATACAGCATCCAGACGTCAAAGACCCGTGAATATTCGGTTGGATAGCAGGTCCCCACCAAATATTTTTCGCGAAAAGCGGGGTTTTTCAACTAGCTGGATAAAGAATGCGAATGACTTAATATTTGTAAATTATCGTAAATTCCATATTTGCCATTCGTCGATCTGTCCGTTGATTGTCTACTTACAATTTAGCATTACGTTATGAATTCCCAAGAATGTGGAAATATACCAACCGACGCCACTGGATGTTAAAAGAAACGGAAAGCCTTACTGCGTGTTCGTTTTCACTTCCGTAAAAATGCGTTTGCGAGCCAGCACACATACGTTTCTGCATGTGCATGTCGTTAACGCGCAACTGCGTCACATATTAATTTATTATTTCTCCAACTATTTCGGACTCGCAGTCGGAGCATGCACATTAACCGAGCAAACCGGCGAAACTTATACGAAAATAACCAAAACTTATACGAAAATAACCATGAAAATAATATTTCAAACAATTTGCACTTACTCGCAAACTTCGGATACAGTATTGTAGATCTGTGTGTGTACATTCGAATCAGAAACATTGCCATGCAGATAAGCTTGTTGCAGGACATCCACACCTTGAACAGTCAAAGCTTGGTCTGTATAAAAATTACACTGTCGCTGCCAGGCGCTGCTGGTCTCCGAAGGACATCCATTATCCTGCGCTAACGTCGCTGTACCGTAAAGCAGAACAACTGCAATAATTAGCAGTACGTACCATTCTGCACTGTGTAGCCCTTTCCTAGTAAAGACTCAGATATCTGTGCATCTATCGAAATTCTGCTGTGGTGGTTTTCTGAACTTGAAAAACGTAACTTAAATACTGAGCTGAACAAATCGCTTTCTCAAGATGATAAGCGGACAATCGACATCGCCACCGCACTCCGTAATCTTGTCAGTTGTTATAGGAATCCAAAGTTGTAAGGTTGGTACAAGTGGTTGATGGCTTATCCGTTGCCATATACAGACATAATACAGTTAAATATGCCATGGAACCGACAACATTGTCCCTTCAAATAACGAACTTACGGTACGGAAAACTGTAAACAGCGTAAAGCGCAGCTATAGTTTTCAGTTCTTCGTACGGAACAAAGGTCAACTACCATTGTTGCGCCGTAATATCAGTAATACTAACTTTATCATCTGTATGCCGACAGTGAAGGGTCATTGATGAGAAACATATGAATGGGAAAATGTAGAAGACTATGTAAGGCAATTAAAATGTACAACGCCCACTGAATCGTGCTAATACTTCGGCTGATCTTGCTCCAACTTTATGGTCCAGGCTCCGTAGGTCCACAGCAGTGCAGTGCTGTTGACTTTTCAGTGACTTACATGACCAAATTGGTAGACGCTAGTTAACCTAAGTATATGTACTACATCCTGCAGTTTATCGTTATATGACCAGTTTATCGCCATCGTTATATAGAAGAGATTACTCACGTGTAGCGCGCAGGAAAGCGCTACGTTCCCCATTTTTGGATTGTAGTTGTACATTAAAGGTCATTGGTATTACAGCAGGAACTGCACAGCAACCAAGAATCCATAATTCAATCCCGGTGACGCAGAGCGTCGCTGTGAGCGAACCATTTCTGCGCAGTTATGCAATCCATTACAGTCCACAGCCAAACAAAAAAAATCTAAAATATGTTTAACGGAAATGTGTTTGCAACAATATCGAAACCGAAACTCCTGTTATGACCGGTTCTGCTTACTTTTTTGCTAATTTTTCAAGGTTTTTGAGTAACCGTTTGCGCGCAAATTGGAATCCCGCACTTGAAATTAAGCCTGCTGATATTTTCATTACATTTTCTGTCCAGTTAAGACCAGCTTGATCAGGCGAACATGATATGACACAAACCTTTGCACTGTGTTGAACCAAAGCCGCTCGCTAGTAATTAAGAGAGCAATGACATTGTTTACTATATATAGATATAGAAACAATGCACTATTGTACTCTTAATTACTAGCGAGTAGCTTCGGTTGAACTGTAAGTGATGAACAAAAAAAAGGACTCAGTCTGTCGCATAAGCACTTGGATGAGATTGTCAGAGCGATAAATATCAGCTAATTCAATCGTAAAACTCGAAAGGAAAGCATATCCGATTGAAGGACAATATATCGTGAGCAGGTGCAGCCAAGTTTGCCGCACTATACCCGCGCGCAGTTTAATATGTACCTAGTCAGTTGAACAGTAGTTCACTAGAATTCGAAGTACTTTCTGTTCCTAACAGAGGTGGAAAACTCTGCAGCGAACGTTTAGCAAGCAAAATGAACAATACATTCGCGTTTGGTAAAAACAGCTTGCTATTGGTTTCTATCTTGATCTGTTTAGATCTAGCTTACAGCATATGTATCACGAAGGGAAACGTGGGGATGATAACAGCTATTAACTAACCATTTCGTTCCTTTTTGCAGTTTTCGCCCTGTCCCTTCTGGTTGCGGCACAAGGCGACCGCAATCGTGTATCATCCAATACCAACCTGGTTTATCCGCGCACGGTACATGGTAACTTGTTTAGGAATATGTACGGAATTTTGGACGATAACGTACGGGTAGTAAATAAGTAGGGCTGAAGCACAGGTTAATTAAATTATTTTGGCAAGACTATTTCTGAGCTGGCTGAATAGTTTCTGGAAAAATGCACCACATGTACATATTATATAAACAATTGTGAATTTGATGTTGCAGGCCGACTGCGTTCTTCCAAAGGGTGGTGGTATTCGCTCCTGCGACCGTATGCTACAGCGGGTATGTGGCACCAACGGAAAAACGTACTCCAACGAATGCATGCTGTGCGTGGACATTGAGGACACTCACCAGGATATTCAAGTCCTCAAGGAAGGTCAATGCTAAACCGAACTGCTCTGCTCATTTTTTGTGACCCGAAATCTGTTTGACTTACCATTTCGACGCTTTGAACACTTTCGACCTCGGTTACAAATTTCCGTCTGTATGTTAAACTACATTTAAACCGCCGTTCGGTTATTTTAATTTCTTTTCGGGCGTACGTATCTTCGTATCACATTATTCAGCATTACTCAGTTAGACGTTAAAAAACAAAAACACATCTTCCATTTCTTTGGTTGAGTCAACCGTACCCTAAACACAAATGCTGTTTCCTCGCCGTATTTCTATACTTATGCGTTGGCGGAGAAACTCCATCGATCAGGGATTTCCGTTATTCTCGCGCATTCTCCGTCCGATTTCTTTCAAGAACACCGTGGCTCTAGGGCCCCGACTTCCCATGGTCTCAAATCCGATTGGCTGAACGCAGTATCGGTCGCTCAAAGCTCTGTATCGAGTTTCCTTCTCTCTTTCGCGTTGATCCGCGACTGCTCTAGCGGTTGTGCTAGTGCGGGCGACATAGGAATCAGCACATGTATCTGCAACCGTGACGTCCCAGACCAGTGGTTTGCCAGCTTTCCAAGGCATGAGCGTCATACCATCCGTGCCGTTTGCCGTCTCCCCTATCCAAACCAGGTGGTTCATGAACTGCAGGAATACCGGCCGAAATTAATGCGAGACGGATAACATCGTTCAGCGCGGAGTGCCTTCGGTGTCGACCTTTACTTCTTTTACAGACCAGCCCGTGGTGACCGTAGAAGTCCACCGGCGATTTACATATGCAGCGATGCCCCTTGCAGACTTCTGCTCCTAATCGAAGTGCTACTGCAATCCGCAGGTAGGAATCCTCTAATAAGTTTCCAAAGGTGGCGACAGGTAAGGCAGCCAACCACGCTCGTGACTCAGGTGAAGATACCGCCAACAGACGAGAAGAGGTAATCACGTCGGCAGTCTCCATCATTCTGGCCAAGGCTTTCGTATGCTGCACCGCTGTCCACGCCGACTGAAACTGGCGGCGTTCTGGTGTGGAGGAGGTTCGAGGCCGGTACGGTTGGACCATTCGTTTACCAGATCGGCTGTCAGTCCCGGGACATCTATGTCATTTATTAATTATTATGGCTCCTATATATTCCGACGCTGCAGTCAGTGAGGCAATGCAGGCCGGCAATGCGATATCAGTCGCGCTGATCAATCCAAGTCCCCCTATTCTCAGCGGTAATGACGCCTGTTTCCAGATGTTCCCGTTCAGCGCGACGTTTGTGATGGTTTCCGCCTTGCTACGGATCAGGAGATCAAACCTGTTAAGCTCGATCATGTTTCTAACATTCTGAAGTCCTCAGCAGATACAACATCTTAGGGATGGCCAAACAGTTCCGCAGTAAAAACAGTCCCTGGTGTGCTGGCAGAATGTCCAGGCGGCTTATCATAATTTCCAGAACTTCCAGTTTATCCACAATCAATCGAACGACCCCACTCGGTAGTAAACCGCCGTTCTCTTTTGACTGGTCAGTTATGAGATATGTCGTGTGAATTGATGGTCTAAGTGATTGGTTTTATCAGACAGATCAGAAAACTTCCGTTGTGGTGGAAAATTCATCCATCCACAATGCTAAAATGAGTGCTTACAATTAGGTGATGAAAATGTTAATTGTAAATTTGTGCATATCGAACGTTGTTACACGGTGTACGGGAATCTTCAGACATCATACGCTGGTTCATATTAACTGCTTTTACTGCGCCATACTTTCCGCTTTTCACAACTAAAGCTTAAACCAGCAAGATAGTTTAAGCTGGTGAAGGTAACTGTAGGAGAATCAGAACTGATTGCGAGTCTATGATGAATTTGGCACATTATTTTGGCTTTGCCTTTTGATCAGGTTGTGCAGTTTGACCGAAACATCTGACTTCTTGAGCTGATCGCAGTTAATAATTAATTGGCTGCCTAACGGTTTGAACGGCTTTCCACTGAGTGCAATTACATTCAGCACTGCGATTGTCCGGTTTGAAAGTACCGCAAACGTTTCCGGTCTTAACTTATCCCGTTGATTTAAAAATGTCTGGAGTTTTCGTCCGCTGTAAGTATTTAAAACGTAGATAAAGATATCATCCAAATGTAAACGTTAATCTTCTGGCGTTGCGCGCATATGGCGACAAATACCTTGAATATCGTTATCGTTTACGGTTGGGACACACTTTTCAGCATGGCTGCTACATTTGAGACGCTGCGGTTCGTGCAGGTGTTCTTACATTTTCGCTGCCACTTCTCCTGACTGCAATGCAAGCAGCGGTGGTCGAAAAGGTCTGCTAGACTGTTCGCTCCTCGTTTGTTTAACTTCAGAGGTATTTTGTTGACCAAGAACATATATTTTTACAGGAATGTAGTCCAGACATGAGAGCAGGCTGCTCACAAGACACGGATCCCGTTTGTGGAACAAACCATACAACATATGCCAACCTGTGCATGTTGTGTCTGGCTCACTATCAAGCCACGCAGGCAGGCGATCGCGAAACTGGGATCAGATTGATCCATTCTGGTTCGTGCAACGCACGTTTCTCGACGCATTGTTCAAAATGCTTGGGAAAATTTACTGAAGTAATTTTGACGCAAATTTACTACCTTTCAGGTAACTGCACCGATATTGGAGGTACTTCCGGAAAAGGGACTGCAGTACCAGTTCTCGGTTTTCTCCACCAGAAAACACTGAATATGAAACAGAATCAAGTACCGACGCAGCCAAGAAAGATTACAAGCTAACAAATGTTTCCGAAAACGACACCGATGTTGCCACAAATGACACGAGAGCGTTTTTGCAATTTTAATGCTGATTGTTAGACGTCTGTATGTCTAACAAAAAATGCGTGCTCCACAGAAGGTGGTGAATATTTTATAAAGAAGCGGTCGGGATTCCGTCGTATGTCAGACCTGCTGACCCCGAGTCATAATTATGGCGTTTCTCGCTTGGTTTAAACTTCTGAGGTATTTTTACGGACAAGAGCGTGAGTTTTGTCAGGAATGTACCGGTACTCCATAATATATGAAAAGCGGCTGCTCATAAAACAGCGATTCCGGTTGTGGAACAAACCATGTAATACATGTTAGGTCAAAGTTTCAGAACGTTAATCCTTCCATCAAGTAGTGTTGCTTTTGCTGTTACTTATGCTACATGTTATGAATTATGCTTATTAAAAGTAAAATGGAAGGAATTTTGATTATGCTTATCATAAGCAAAACTATGAAGGGCTGACTTTTGCTTAAGCCAAATTCAAACTGGGACATTCTACTTATACTTAAGCAAAAGTAAAACCCATCTAAATAAAATAGGCAAAAGTACTTTTGCTTAATCGAAATTACGTTATTTTTATGTTAAAGTTTCGTTTATGGTCGTTTAATCCAAACAATTAACTGCTCGTGCGTTGTGTTATGTTTTGTAGTTAATAACATCGGCGAAAAGCTAATCACATCTTACAGTCACAAAAACGGCGGCATCATATTAATTTATTAATTTCGCTGCAATACAGCACCAAAGGCTGCGAAACACACTACAGGCTCATTAGCAAAGACTGTTAATTAAAATTTTACCTGCCTAATTGATAGCCACCTAATAAGCATGATTGGACCAGTTTCTTTATTATTACCAGCTATAGCAGTTTGCGGAAATGGCAGTTATGGCTCTGATTAAAATGGGCACGCTAATTATTTACTAGCAAACTAATCACTCGCTAATTTGCTAACTATTACAGACACGGCAGTAAAATTTCTATAACAGGTAATCGTTGATTATTATGCCAGTGCAATCACATATTTTTGACCGCTAATTAGTCACTGGCTAATTAATATGTTAATTATCCGTCAATTTGCGTTCACTATTATAGTTACAGAATTCTCACCGGTATCAGGCATCTAAACTACTGTAGCATCGAATTTTGTAGTTAATTTAAATTTACGCTGCCAATTAGCTAATTGGAACATATCTAATTAAGACTGTTTGTAAAATAAATGCAATGTACGATGATGGTGAACTTCCCATCTTATCAACATTAGCAGCATCAAAATAAATTAAAAACTACACTTTAATTAATTCCCCTAATTAGTGGCTAAGAAATTACGCCTGATTATATAACTAAGCCTGTAACGCAAAGCTGAATGATATCATAGTTCTCAAATGGCCCATTCAGATTCTTTTCTGTAACCGCTTCGTGGTTTCTTTAGTGCTAATTAGCTTTATTACTGCTAATTAACTGAAACCATTGTAGAATATCCAGTTATGGGTTAGTTTGTTGATTACCGATACTCGGGGAGTGCATAATAAGTAAAATGCCAGTATATCTGTGATCCTGTAGCCGTAATTATGGAACGTTATTTTAGCGGAATAGCCTAATAGTATAGTACAGTATGAAATCTAAAAACCCCTTTTGTTTGCTCGCAGTCATAACTTGTCGACGAATCGATGTACATCTGCAGTGCAGTTGAACTGGGCCGGAGAAGGCCATCGTGCCATTCTACCATGTCATGACAGTGTTTCCGCACAGATCTCGAAATTTATATTGAGCAAAAGTAATTATGCTTTTACATTCACTTAAGCAAAATCATTTCAACTTTTGATTATGCTTACGCATAATCAAAAGTTACGTGTGTGAATTTTGCTTCAGCAGAATTAAAACTCACCGAATTTTACTTATGATAAGCAGAAGTCGCTTTCCACCCTTATGAATTTTGATAAGCTTAATCAAAACTAAAAGCACCATACTTATGATAAGCAAAAGCAACACTACGGCATCAAGCTAGTGCAGTTCGAAGCGGACGTTTGATTTAGCTGGCCGATAATAATAACCGGCAGCGTGGTATTTGAGTACATGTGTTAGCGCCTTGTCGGGGCTGTCCCTAACATTCCAAATCTGTTTAATGACTGTGTTGTTGCTATTCACCAGTTCGCAAATGCCAGATTACATTAACAAAGCGACCTTTGCGGCGTGTACAGCTCCCCTGCAAAATGCTTCGATTCTTCGCTTACAGTACGTATGTACGTCTCATATTGGGGTTGTCCTAATGTCTTTACGTACATTATCTGCTCAATATATGCGCTAATGGATATTGTTACTTTTAATGCTCTTCTTCATAATTTACGTACATCAGCACATGCAAGCTAGGAACTCATTATTAACATGATAAGTCCATTTACAAACTATGTTTAAACAGGTTGCCTTGCTGTTTTCTTGCCACTGTTACTGACAGGTGTGCAATCAGAGGTGGTCAAAATGGTGAGTCCGCATCTCGCTTTTTATATTCCTAATGTTTGTAAATTAAAATAAAAAGCGATCCCCTCAAAATTTCCAGGAATGCAATATGACCGCGTGCCACACAACCTATACCGATCTCGTTTGTGGAACAGATGACAAGACTTATCTCAACCCTTGCACGTTGTGTTTGGCCCGGTATCAAGCAACGGAAGCTGGAGAAAGTGGCGTGAGCTTCGCATATTCTGGTTTGTGCAGCATACAAAACATTAGAATTTCTAATACTGTTGCTCGTTTCGTATAAAAACTTCAGTGATTCCGGCTTCAGATAACATTTGTTAGGTAACTGCATGCACCGATACTGGAGTCATGTCCGGAAAGAACAACCGCACTGCAGTGCAGCCATTCCTCAGGTTTCTGCACAATCAGGCGTCGGCCATCACTCAGAATGAAATCCGAACAAGGGGAAAAAAGACTTAAGGCGGATAAAACAATGTTGCTAACGGAGATACTGTCAAAAGTCATCCCTCATCTTGGCATTTTCTTGCTAAATTCTCCTGCAATATTCACACAACAGCCGCATAGCAGTCATGCATTCGTTAATTCTCTAGAGAGTTTTAACCCGACAGACTATTGTAATGAGTCTGTTCAAGAGCCTGGTTGACTGCTGTTGCAAAGCTGAGCAAAACTGAAACCGTGGTACAAAATTTCTCTTATAAAAACCACTTGAAAAACAACAATCACAGAAACAAAATCTGTTAGAAAAAAAACACCCTCATTTTCTCAGTTTCCACGACTCCCAGAACTTCCTCACCATCCCACAACTCAGTCGGGGATTATTGCGGCTAACCGTCGCATGTGCGGGATCATCCCACTTCTCCTTAGCATTCACCGGCGTCGCACTCCACCGCGGTCCCAGTTGCGTCCCGTACTTATCCGCGCACCAACAGTCTCCGTTCTCTGCGCACTGTTTCGGCAGATAATCACCGGTCTTGGTGCTACAGTGGGGAACGTACGCCGGTTT
>JAQGAU010004108.1:0-12105 GCA_034698045.1 Paramacrobiotus richtersi
CGACCTTCCAAGCGCTGACAGAGGATTTGAATGCGTTAAACTGTTGGTCAGTCGCTGAACTTTCACTTCGAAAGTGCCGCACTTCGGAGATATGGAGCGTGTTGTTAGTCATCCATGGCAGTGGACTTCCACAAAGGCAATGCACCATTCCTCCATTGCACAATTACCAACACACCTCGATCTTCATGCTATCGTGCTGAAGAGCAGCATGCAGAGCGTAAGCAGTCAGTCTGGTCAGTTTTCCAAGATCCAATGTGACCAATTCGTCGGGTTCCCATTTCTGGAGGCGGTAATGGACGTGACGTGGATCATTTCCCTGGATGAAAGTGAGGATCTGCAAAAAACATGCGTTACGGTTCATTGTGGGAGTGTAAGGAACCACGTGCGCTTTCTGCAATAGAATTTAGTAAGACGTCACTTGACTGTTTGAAAGTTCGCCGCGAGTACTTTAGTAATTTATGTACCACTGGTGCGGTACCTTCGCAATGTTGTCCCGGTCAGTTGGTCGATAGTGTTTGAATATTTTCCTTCGTTCCAGGTCGTTGAAGTTGCGCAGCCAAACAGCCAACGTCGAGCTATGACTGTTATCCGACTTTGGACAACTCTTATCCAAACGCTCCCACAAGTTCATTCTTTGGTCCGGCTCCAGCTGCCCAGCAGAAACACTTGCCCATTTAAAATGAACAACAATCGGAATGATTTGGCTTGGCCGGAACATGCTGACATCCTTCAGAATAAGCACAGAACACACGGAAGCCAAAGGACTCAATGTTCTACGCAAATCGTCCACAAAGTCATCGGCGTCTCCATTTCGATGATTTTCCACATGGACATGGTGATTGTATAACAGGAGCTTCGCTACAGCATTGTGGTGCTTCTCTTCCATAATATCGCGGATATATTGACCAATCTGCGACATGGGGCTTTTACCGTCTCCTCTAATGGCAATCACTTGGGTGTCGTCGTTCCAGCATTTAAGCAAACAGTCGGCGAGCTCGTATTCCCCTCGGTATGTCTTGTCTTCATTGCGGCTGAAGGTGTAGCGGACGACACGTCTTCCTGGCTCCGATATCAGAGCATTGTGCCACTCTTTGCAAACAGGACCAACCGGGACTTGATCTGGGCTGTCCAAACAGCCAAAAATGTTGGAGAGAAGATTGTGCGACAAGTTTTGTATAGTGATCTCTGTCCAGTCGTACACGTCGATCTTGAGATAGTTTTCCAGTAGAATGCAGCTTGCTCGGAACATTTCAGCTGCCAAGAAGCCGATAAACCTGGCGTATTTCTAAGAAAAGGAGACTCAATAACAGCCAACCTACTCTCTCTGTTTCTGTTTACACGCGTGGCATGACCTATGAACAGAGGCATGCAAGAATTGTGTACTGCTACGTTTGGTTTACACCAGTGAGTGGCTGTGGTCCTATCAGCTGAGCAATTCCCGTGGCCCTCACAATCCGCCTATTTTGATGTGGACGATACTTTTAAATACAATCAAGCGAGAATTGTACTAACATATTATACGTAATGTCTGAGTTTCTGCCCTACCGGTCTGTACTGCAAATCCACTAAAAAGCCTCCGTTTTTTGGTTGTCAGTCACAGTCAGTGCAAAAGCTATGATATTTAATGGTACCGGATTAAAAAGAACTGTCGCCAGTTGGATGGCTATGCCGGTTGGTTTTACTGTAATACAATAACTGTATGCATAACATATGACATACGTAGTCAGAGAAATTGACCCCACTGCGCATAGGTCCAATTGCTTGCCAGCAGCCAATATTACTTTTTAAGGTTTACTGAGTCATTATGTGCCTACAAGCAAGTTTGCAGAATTGTCTGGGTTCGAAGCCTGGGAATGTCCCCGTGTCAGTAACATGTACAGCCCATGTTGCGTAACTTCGGACACAGTCGTAATACTAATATTTACATATACGCCTTGGTAATGCACAGGCCAATTTTGTTACTTACATGGAGTTGTCGCCATAGTCTGCCAATTTGAGGGTCCCTGCGTTGCTGTGCGGCACCGGACGCAACACAATTTTTAACGTACAGAACACCGTCACCAATATCAGCTACAACCAGCCAGCGCTGCCTACCCCGTAAAACACATTTGTTAAGGTCATTTTTGTCGTACATTAAACGACCCGTAAATCCTGTCGGTATGCCCCTATGGTCAAATATTCGAATCGAGGGGTCCCAATCATCCATTGTATATATGTTCGGCCTTTCCGGAAGTTTCGATACAGAACTGCGGTCCACGAGCTTGCCTTCCATGATCACTGAACGCTTTAATACAGCTTCCGTACTCGCCGTACGAAAGCGGTTACCAGGCACTGCCAGGCAAGTCGTAGCATCTGGGAAGTAAACCTTAACCAATCCGAAATGATGGTCCGTGACGCTGTCTCCAAACAACAACGTGCCTGGATACCACTTGTACGGCATTTCGGGTTCCACACGCAGCAACACCTCGACCAAACAACCACGGTATTCGCTGGCGGGCCGTTTCTCATTGTCACTAAAAAAGGTTCGCTGTCGGCTCCGATACATTTTCCCATAGGGGACTTCTTGAACCTTGCTGTCAAAGTCAATGATTAACCCTCCAGGTGCCACACCGACGATACATCCGCGGTGAAGCAGTCCATCATCACCGTGAACATCCACAATATTCCATTTGGCTTCTTTCTTTGTGTCGGTTATTCTGGAGATTATACTATCGCCCATTTTTACGGGAGGTTACAGATAGTATGCGGGCAACTGAGCAGAGGGATACAGAAATATCCCGGAAGCACTGTATACACACAGTATGCTGATTTCTTTACGATAATAATATACGGAGAATGGTAATATCAGCTGGTTTTCCTTAGCGTAAACGTCTAGACTCTAGAGCCAGTTATCTGCAAGGAGAATAGATCGAGAGCAGATCGATAAATGCAACAGTACAGTCATATTCATGGATGCAGTGCCGCGCAGCGCATAGTTTCATAAATGCTGCCCCTGCTCGGTATTGTAATGAGCCGGACGCGCCAAGAGACAGACGCGATTATCCGGTTGAAAATATGTATGCAGGCAGACCAGTGGTCTGTGTCCGAGATAGACGGTCAACGACCTCTCTGCCGCCTTTCCGAAGGAAAGATTCAAAGTTGTCTGCAATATGTAGCACAGATTCTGAACTCACAACACAAAATATTGTACATTTCATTGAACCCGTTCACATAACGGAATTACAAAACTGATGATCGTAGCCACATGAAGATAGTTAATACGATACTAACTTTTATAGGTTCACCCAGATGTCGTACTAATAATTATACAAACCTATCCAATCAAATAAAAATTTTACGATTCTTACGACATTTGTCTACTGTCGCTTTTGTATGAGTACAGTCAGAAAAATTACCACAAAAAATGAATTTTCTTCATAAAAATGTTTGATCGGTAAATGCCGAATTTCATCTCAAAAATCGCATTCATTCTGGGATCGCGGGCGCTGGTGGAATTTTTTTATTTTGATGATTTATTTTTTTTGCGTTTAGGTATAAGATTGCTTTCGTTTTCAAATAAGGATCAGATTTCGTTAACCGATACCGTAAAATGAAGACAGAAACGAGGCCGTATGATACCAAGCACATTAATGTCGAAAGAAGTATTAATTTTTGTGAGTAAGTACGTTACTGGTGGTAGTTGGCTATTAGTTATTATAGATTTGTTATGGAAGTTGCAAATTTGCAATGCAGCTGTTGGAAGTAATAGAAAAACGTAAGAATTCGTTATCCTGGTAAAACAATTCTCTCTGGACTTTGTGTGTGCTGAGCATTTGATATCTCTTTCCGTAATGAGAAAACGGAAAAAGTTTGGGTAATAATTTTTTATATTATTTTGCAATTTTATAGCTTGTTGACATCGTACTTTTGATGCATGGTTGAATATTAAGTCTAGACCTTTGTTTACACACGTACAGTTTTGTGGGCTGCGCGCGAGCAATGCGGGTACATATAAACAATCACCTAGTCACTGTAGTGAGCAATCCTTACTCTGTTGATCGTTGTGTGTACCTCTGCGTATGTGCGATTTCATGCGAAAAACTCTGTGGGCAAACGTTATTTAATTGGTATGTCTTCACCTTAATTAAGGATATTACCAAAGGTTCTGATTGCTCGCGTGCCGATGCGTGGTTCACTTGGTTGCCTCTATGTATCTGCCTTTTTAAATTCGTAAGGAGCCTAAACAGGTGTCGCTGCTGGGCTGTAAGGAGTTTCAGGGTCAGATACATTTTTTGTTTAATTATTATTAAAGGTAAATTGTTTTGTATGGTGATGTTTCCGGTCGTTTGATATTAACAATGCAGTTTAATTTTGCCATTGCCCCACACACGTACACTGATACCTCGATATAGCGTTTCTATTTATACCAACTGTGTAAACGCAGAGTTTCCGGGAGTCTAGTTAATCCACTAGGTAACCTAATACCCCCTGCCTTACTGCGAAACAGCAAACAAATTTACACATTTATCTCACAGCGGAATAAAATAAACATGCACTTGAGATGTAAGACTGCAATAGCCCGGTGAGTACAAGACGGCTCTCTGTCCATCGGGCCGACCTCAATGCCTTGGCTCAGCGTGCCACTTGTCGTTTTCTGCATTACCAGGTAGTTTGTTTGCCTTACTCGTCACTTTTCTTCCCTCTTCACCCGACCGGCCACAATTAGAACAGAGCGCCGCATTGAGACAGTTAGCCGAATGTAAAACAAAACTGACACACTTAACAATGCACCACATTGGCCGTCGAGTGGTTGCTATTATGCAGTACACCGACGATTTTCTTTAACACCCGGTGTAGCACATTACCACCCATAAACCACGTTTTCTTGACAATGGCCAAGCGCAACAGGTTCCAAGATGCGGACGAGAGTAACCATTCGCCGTCCACTTCGCGGGGTCTACCGTTTGATTCGACCGAGTCGTTGTTTACCGATCGGACGGCGTATTTGGGACGGGATGTGTTAAGCCCGGTGGATCTGCCGTATGATCAGCCGAGGAGGAATTTGGCTGCGTTGCGACAGCTGCCGGAAAATGGAGTGTATGGGGATAGCACGATGAGTCGGAATAGGATACCGCCGTGTGATTCACAGGCCACGCTTCCCGTGGAGGAAAGTACGCTGAGGAATAGTGGGTTGTATGATGATCCACTGGAGCACGGAAATCCGGACGATGACGATGATGAATGGTAACTATGTAAACCGTACCTACCGATAAAGTAAAATAAAACATTATCGCAGTATCTTTGTTTTCTATATCGGCTTGTTTTACTATAATAAGAAAAAAGCGGATTATCGATCGTCTATGAAGTTTACGTGCCCGTTTAGAATAGTAAGGTACAATATCGTGTATTGGCTCCATTGATAATATATGGCTACGTCGTATCAACAGTACTATTTGCAGCACAATGCTTACTTGAGAATGATATACAAAATTATTGCTTACACATGAGTTTTTAGGAAAGCCGATATTGCGAAACCGATGGCGGCACTTTACGCCTTATTAATCATCATATCCAACATTGCTTTATCGGTATCCGCCCAAGCAAGACGGGATAATCACATCCCTATAACATATTCAAAGGTAAAACTCTTCGACACATCTGATTCAACATTTCAGGCTTATATTTACGTTTTTAACATTGCAGTGGTTTGATGCCGCACTATATGGCTTAGGCATCTTATATCTACTTTACGCTATGATCTTTCTGTTCCGCATAAAAAAACCTTCCGGTACAAAGCGTGGATTCTTCAACTGGAAGCCCTTTCGCTTTTTAGGAAAAAGAGGCGCTAGTACATCCGATCATGATTTTTCCGCATCGCACAATGCGGATTACATCGCGTTTCCGCACCCGGTAGCCCGGACAAAAAGCAGTGTCTACCTGAAAGTCAACGCCATCATCTGCGGCATTGGAGCGATGATCTTTGCCTGCTTGGAGTTTGGAGTGTTTATCAGTAATCGGCGATGTTATGAGATCATTGTCGGGGTTATTCCACTGATGATCCTTGTGTTTATTGCACTGCAGACATATTTCATCTTCCTTTATT
This sequence comes from Paramacrobiotus richtersi, assembly GCA_034698045.1. Lineage (NCBI taxonomy): Eukaryota > Metazoa > Tardigrada > Eutardigrada > Parachela > Macrobiotidae > Paramacrobiotus > Paramacrobiotus richtersi. The sequence continues at coordinate 6,083 of JAQGAU010004108.1, forward strand.
CAAAAGTGAGACACTCCACGTGTGTGATATTTTGGTTGAATACGGGATACATAAATGTTTTACTGTTTAGCATGTGATCTGCCGGAATGTGATCTTGAGCCGGTTCGGATTAATGCATCTGGTGGCGACGGACATTACGATCTGGCTGCGGGTGTTAATCGATCAGACACTGTACGAGTTTACGGTGTATCGGAATCAGATCGAAAAAACACAGAATGAGACGGATGCGCATGGTGGGACTTCCGCACAAGGACACACGAATCTGTACTATCGCAGTAAGTCTAACAGAGGACACTACTGTACGTAGTGAGGACTCGTGCAGAGCCTCTGTGTTTTTTATATGTTTTCAAGTTTAAGTGTATTCTAGACTGTACTGTATTGTTCTACGTTTATTTGTGCTGTATGTTTTCTGTTCGGTTAAGAAAACAGGAATTTTTACCTTTTTTGTTTTGACAGTCCCAGCTTTATTTTGTACCTGATATATGACCAAACCCTTTAGTTTGCTGGCATGTTGCCCAAAGCTTTAGCAGCACTGCCCTTTTCCAGTAGCAACACACGCTGTTTTACTTTGTTACGTCATACTTTATACTTGTTTTTCAGCAGTTCTATACATCTGTGCTTCAAAGACTTGTACTTCATTGTTTCACTATTTGCCTGATATGTTTCGGTTTCGTGTATCTTTGACGTGCCATTCATGTTAAGGTGTAGATCGAAATCTTAACGGCCCCGACGGCTTCTCCACGCTCTCCTCTCCCGCCTGCCTGCACGCCGAATCCGTCCTGGCGGACGTTCTGGTCAACGCCTCCGTTTTCCTGTACCCCTGTATCATTGGCTACGCAGTCATCACCGCGGGAATCATTTACATTATGTACCGGAACATCGCGAACCGTGAGCAGTCCGAGGCCCATTTCAAGCGCCGTTCATCGGACACCGATGAGAGGAACACTGTCTTGTGGCAACAACATCACCTGTCAGGGCGGTGGTGTAGTTACTGCAACGTCATGTCGACCAAAGGGGCGCAGACGCAGAGGTTGTATTGGCTGGATTGTGATCAAGCTGTGGGAGGACTGTTGACCGGGTCCATTGTGTTTGCCTTGACCATTGTGTGTTTGATCTTGTTCTTCGTTTTCAAGACTCGCAATCCGGAATTGTCATTGCTAGCGGTAAGAATTACGCAACAATGAAACGACTTGTGTAAAAACGGGCTAAAAATGAGTCACACCTTATTATGAACAAACTAGGAATCAGCTGGCAGGTCTAAACTGCTGTAGCTACAGTTTAACCTGTACGAACAGCTCTTTCTGGTCAAAAGCCAAATGAAGTAGTTTTTACGCTGTTCAAAGTTTTCAATAATTAATTGATTATTGTACTTTATCAGTCCTTTCTTCGGCTTTCTCAGGTTTTTATTTACCGGCATGTGCTAAAGTTTGCACTGCAAAAATACTATACCATAGTGTTTGTTACTGTGTGTAGTAAAGAACGAGAAGTACAGTGCAGTGCAATCTAGATAAATCCGTTTGCTGTAATCGGAAGAAATTAAAGCTACTTTTTCCTTCTTGGCAGGCACAAATTGGAGAAACCATCCTGTACTGTCTGGGTATCGGCGCGACACTCGTAGCTTTCGTGGAAGCAGCCCGGAAACTGCCGAAAAACATTGGTTGCCGCGTCAGCTGGGAACTGGATACGGCAATGTTGTTAATTTCCGTGGTACATAGTTTATGTCTGTCATAACCTCTTGAACAGCGTAATAACTAAACGGTTATTACAGGTTGGTGTATACGCTTTCAGTATACTCAGCATAATCGGCAGTAACGATGACACACCCGGTATCCCCATCAACACCATTCTGATGATAGTTACGCAGACGTTGGCAATTATCCAAGCGACTTTGCAGACGATCTATATTTTCGAAGTACGTAATCGAAAACAATGGTTTAACTTATTACACTTGATGACAATGTGCAGCGTTTCATTAGGCGTCCCACAGATCGATCGCACATCCTTCGGAGACCTTGTCGGCACATCACGATAACAACCATTCAGTTAACGGAAAACCTGGGAAAATCCACAAACCGGGACGAAATGCCTTGACATTTCTGATTGTGATTAACATTTCCTTTTGGAATATGAATGTAAGAATGTTCAGCTGCAGTGTAAACAGCAAACTAATAAATTGTCTGTTGTAGATATTTAAAACACTGCGAAGCGAAGCAAGCCCACTACAAAGAGAATTTTTCGGAGTTTACGAGTAATCATAAGTTTTACCAATTATACCAAAAAATTATTTGAACTGTGAATTTTTCAGGTGGACAATAATCACTCACGTGACAGTACCGTTAACCCTACTATACAGGTATCCATCATTTAAAACAATAAATATTTGACGAATTTTGGAAGGAAAACAAATGTTTAGGTTTCACTCGGCAGCCGGACTTTTTGAGATTTGGAAGCATGCCTATAAAATCAAGCACCCGATCAATGTACGCAATACCTTCCCTTCGATATCAGCCCAGCATAACGCTGCTAGTTCGAGACAGTCGGAGATCCCGACTCACGAGTTACCACGTCATCTTCCTTCACACTTTGGCCCGCCACCAACAAAGGGACGGCCGTATTCACAGTCCGGGGATGCGCGACTGCCGGCGCTGGATTTGAATTATTCCAGTAACTGGCAACGGATTGGTGATGTCCATTCCGCTTCTCGATTGTAAAAAAGTGATTGTACAGTACATACGCTTATCCTGTCTGTTGTATGAAACATTTGTTTATGGAAATGTCGGAGAAAGATTCAGTGAAGTAATAAAATTTAGACTTCAGAAAGTTAGCTACAGTGCAAGCAAGGTCAGTAGTGTGTGAGCTGGAATATTCCGCGATAGTGCGATACCGATCGGCTCACATAAGGCTCACGTTACTCTCCTGCTTTGAACTTGTACTGTATCAAGAACTTACTATATCTAAAAGGACTGTTATGTGGCTGTGTGACGTCAGCAGTCAGCGCTACAGCTAAATATTCGCTCGTAGACTTCTATGTTATGGGCAGTTTCTGTAACTTGGTTGCATTTCCCTTAGAAATGACAGACTATAGCTCGAAAGATAGAGAAAAAAATTTGATTAGTAGTTCCAACTACTATTTTGAGTTGTTGGTTCGAAAGAAAAGAGTTGTGATCGTTTCCAGTTAGCATGGAAGTCTACGAGAGCGTTGGCAACGCTCTCGTAGACTTCTGTGTTAACTGAAAAGGCCCATAACTTACTGTTTTCGGACCCAAAGCTCAAAATAGTTTTGAGTACCATAAACCTAATTTTTTTCTTTATCTTTCGAGCTATAGTGTGCCCCTTCTAAAGGAAATGGGACCAAGTTACAGAAATTGCCCACAACATAGAAGTCTGCGGGCGAATATTTAGGTGTAGCTCCGAGTGCCTACGTCACGCGTGATTGCGCAATCACATAACAGTCCTTTTAGCTATAGTAAGTTCTTGACTGTATTCATTTGTTTTTTGACGGTCCTGTATTGACAATTTTAGCTCCAGTTTCCAATTTCTTTTATACGCGTTTACAACCATGCAGCGCGACAGACGCACATACAGTCAAACAAAATGAAATCGATCTAATGTCAGGAATCAGTTGTTGCCTGGTGTCATCACATCCTAGAAATGCTCACAATACGTGTACAGTTTCTTCTGTGTAATAATATGACTAGGACTGTGTACTTGTGTTAAGCAGGTACAGCTACAACGAACATGTCAATGAAACGGTGACACTGTACTTGCGCTATATTATTTTTGTTTTTGCATGTTAGATAATCACACAGCGTACAATAATTACTGTTAACTAGTACACAGAATTGCTATAGTTGCGCTGTTCTTGTATATAAGCTGCATTTCTTGACTATAGAAGTACGTAAGTTGAACTACGGCAACATAACATTGTTGGCACTTGCAGTAACCAGCTGTGTAAATGTTGCTCTTTCTTGTAGAACTTTTCCAATTCTGCAGTAACACTTATTGTTAGGTTAACAAAACTATGTGTATTCCGCTAGTCCGTTGTACTAACATGTAAGGTACTGAGCGTATTATTAAACTATCCTAAGATCTAACTGGACTTTTTACTGGAGTACTGGTGGCCCCTGCAGAAACGGAGAAATAGTCCAGAACGCTGTGATGCATCTGTAATACTTTCCGAAAAACCAACCCTTGTGACTTTCTGCATGATTATATTCTTGAATGAGCGCACACTGCCACATTCACATTGCTTTGGGGATCTGTATTATTTCGTCAATTGTGCCAGGTAAAAGAAAATTTTTTTCCTAAATCAGATTTAGCAAAGACTGATTGCATCGTCAAGCGCTCGGTACCACACCTTGATGTAAACTATTGAAGGGCGAAATTCCCCCCAGGGCGAATTTGTATTCGGAACTTCGTGTGCCAGCGTTCAAACAACGCAAATAATAATAGCATAAAACATCACAGCGATGTGTTTCTTATTAGTAATTTTTGTGATCGTTGTTCTGTACTAAAAAGCCCACATAGTGTCATTATCAAGTAAAATCCCTAAATGTCGATGAAATAGTTCTTACTTGCAGCTTTCGTTATTAAGTTAACAAAAGAACATACTAAATACTTTAAAAGTCGAAAGCATTGTTTTGTTGCCAATATGGCTGGAGCAATACGCGACACGCATCTTGAACAGGCCTTCGCTGACTTCGTGTTGCACATTGTTTAGCTGACAATCGTTTTACCGTGCCCTTTGAAGGGTGAACACATATTTAGTTTGTGTCCAACACCGTACAACGTACTACGTGGTGAAGCTGGTAGGGTTGAAATCATACTTTCAACAAATTTCATATTTCATGCGTCATATCATATCATTTCATGATCCTATGGGGATCTACCTTATTGTGTAAATGGGTAACATTATTTCGCTTACTGTGTAAATGGGTAACTATATCAATGTCAACTCTAACAATAAGTGAAGCCGCTGATTTATACGCATATTACAGCAACCACCGCGTTAACGTGCCACCAGTGCTGGGCCGATGACAGCCAGTGTAGTACAGGAATCGATAAGGACAAAATGGAATCCTGCCAGCCCGGTGTCAAAACCTGTCTTATGGCCGCTGGACTGAGACCTGATAAGAAAGCGGTGGCCGCAGCTAATTCAACTAAATTAGGTAATAAAGTAAAGGACAACGGCAAGTATGGCTCGGTTATCATTGTGCGATAAAGCAACGGCAGTTTCTCGATCTTGCCATTAGAGAATATCTGTGCGAGTATACTTAGTACAGGATGCAGTTTCTTTCTCGTTTTTCTGGCAGTGCCCATGCTATCCAGGAGATGTTCCCGTACAGACGAACTGATGCACGATGTACTGAAGTGGACACAAGCCAATGCCAACGGAAACCCAGCCATCTGTTTTGTAGTAAATCGGTCATCAGAATGGGGCACACTGGCTAGCTTTGCCGATCGTCGTTGCATATGCGGGGCAGAAAAATGTAACAAGCTTATGTGGGATGATGTTATGGTCCTGCCACTGTTGATGGTATGCGACACGAATCACACTGAGTAGTTCTATATTATAGTAACTTTGTGAAGTTATAGGAACTTGATTTTATTTTATAGTTGCTGTGCAAAAGGTTTGTTTCTTTTCCATCATCTGCAGAAGATATATATACATACATGTTCCTGTCTGAAAACGCAGCATAGTTAAGGCGAAAGAATACCCAGTGGGTTCCGTTCTGGATGGCTCCAGAATACAATTTTTTCCATGAGACCGCAGTTGTATATAGTTACTGCATGAAGTACACATGACAGATAAAAGATTGCTCTACTCTGTGATCAGGTCATTGTTTACCCGCAGAGCGCGCGCAGCCCACAACAGGTGTGTAAACAAAGAGCAGGTAAATCAGAAGAAAAGTCTCGATAAAATCAGCCGTGTATTAAAAGTATGATTTGAAAACGCTATAAAATGTGTAAAAAGATAAGAAAGATTATTACACAAGCTTTTTACATTTCATTCATTACGTAAG
>JAQGAU010004109.1:0-12104 GCA_034698045.1 Paramacrobiotus richtersi
CAAGCGCTCGTTTCCGCTGATGTGCGCAAAATCTGCACCTACCCTCAAAAATCACAGAAAGTTCCAATAATATATTGACAAGGCAGGCAGGATAACTTGCTCGTCTTTCCTGAACGCCAAGCAGTGCGGAAAAGGTTTCTTCTGTGGAATCCACCATGTTCGCAGTACTGGTTTTTACGTATACTCTCTTTGCTAAGGTTTCTGCTTATAACAGCCACGATGACATCATCGAGTAAGTGATGCAGTTTCAAAATTATCAGTCACCTTTATAACAAAGATGACCTTTAATGTACTACGAACTGAACGTAGATATGTGGAGAACCTGGAAGAAAGTACATGGCAAGCCGGACCGACCAGCCTGACGGAATACGACTTCGACACACTGGCCGTGTTGTCCGGCAGTAAGACGCGATCGATGGAAGAAATCCTCAAGCAGCCGATCAAAGCGCCTGGAAAGGAAGTCTTGATCCGTCTGAGTCTGCCGACAAGCTTTGATCCACGTTTGAACTGGCCCAACTGTCAAAGTTTAAAGGAGATTCGGCATCAAGGGCAGTGCGGCTCGTGTTGGGTAAGATCGACTGCCTTTCCAAAACTACATGCCATGGTATACCAACACAGTTGTAGGCGCATGCCGGCGTTTCCGTCATGTCCGACCGGCTCTGTATCGCATCGGCCGGACAAAATGTGTACGCCAAACTTTCCGTACAAGACCCGCTGGTGTGCAGTGGAGGAACTGGTAACTTATGGTAAGCTATTCGTCCTAATTTACTAACTAGCACCGGCAAATCTCCGGTTCTGTTTCAGTAATGGTGGTTACGTGGACGTTCCGTATACGATGGCTATTTATAACGGCATCGTTACGGGTGGCGATTACGGTAGTGGCCAAGGCTGTATGCCATACCAGCCTTATCTAGGTGCAGTTGCCGTCGCTACTAGCTCAACCAGCTGCAACAATACCTGCTGGAATCCACAGTTCAGTCGAACGTACGCGCAGGATAAATATTACGGTAATCACGACATTTGCGGTTCAGAAAATGATGCTTATTGAGTTATTCACAGGAACCACGTACTACGCGATGGGCAATCTGTTCACCGGCGGCCCAACAGGCGGCGCTGCACAGACCGTCAAGAACGAATCCGTCATCAAGCAGATCCAATACGAACTAATGACCAGCGGTCCCATGACAGCAGTTATTCAAGTATATCAAGATCTCTATTCGTATCAGTCCGGAGTGTATCAGCACGTAACCGGCAATGCCGTTGGCGGGCATGCCGTAAAAATAATGGGATGGGGCACCGAAAATAACGTGGATTACTGGCTGTTGGCTAATTCCTGGGGAACCAACTGGGGGATTGGTGGATTCTTTAAGTTTATTCGCGGTGTCAATCATCTCGGTATTGAGGATTATCTGATCACGGGGTTGGCCAGGCAGGTGACGACAACGACTGGCGCTACCACCACAACTACTACTACGACGACGACTACCACGACTACACCGTATACCACACCTCCGAAAGGCGGGCGTCCCGCAGGTGAGGTCTCCCGTCCTGGAAAGTGATCTTTTGTAGCTGTGCTTCTGAGCAGCTGCAAGTTTCTGTCATAAACGTTGTTATAAGACATTGATTGCAGTAACTGATAGTTTTCTTCGGCAAGCGTTTCATTTGTAGAAACGTCGAACATGCGACTAACGATCTCCGCCCTTTCTCTCTCTGCATTTCCACATTTGCTTTGCACTGGAAAAAAGTGCTTAAATTTTCTAACACCATTCTTGAAAGTTCCACTGCTTCTTAGCACCGCTACTATTATGTTAACATTGGGTTGGATCGCAAATGTCTTTACTTGTCGGAAGAGCAGCCGAATTCGTACAAGCGCTCGATATAATTGAATCAACATTAGCAGTTATCGGAGATTTACAGCGAGCTATGCATTTTATCGGGCTATATTCAGTTAAATGCTAATTTGTTCAGTCGTTCTTATATGCATTACATTCTACGGTTTTGCAGGGTACGATCGTTGCGACCCACTGTTCTGTTTCGACAAGGCCGGCGGCAATTACCAGTTGAGTCCATGCAGTCGCAACTACTGCAAATGCAACAACCGTATCGTCACGTATCAGCGCTGTGATGTGGGAATGTACTACGACAAGGTCTCTTCTTCCTGTAAACCCCCCAGTGCCTCGTTCTGTGCTCCGAAACCAACGGCAGCGTTAAGCACAAACCCTTGGCCCGTTGTACCGTCAATCCTGAAAAAAGCATGCAATCTGCAAAACTGCCAAGGAAGAGGCGGTGGTGATTATACATGGTACACACTGGGACTGTGCACGCCGTATTGGTGCTACTGCTGGTCGAATGTCAATCCGCCGCAACAGGCTGTGCAGACCTGCCCAACTGGGATGATGTTTGATTTCCGTACGGAGAAGGCGCAGTGTGCACCGCCAAGTGATCTTGTGTGGTGTGCATGATTTGGTTTGTGTAATCTCAGTTTCTGGATTAAACCTAACTCCATTATTTCAGAGAAGCGCGAATGTCTTAATGTTTATGGTTTAATGTTTATGGTTTGTTAATGGTTATGGTTTATGGTTTTGTATGGTTTTCATTGTCAAGCCAGACACTACCATCTGCGATACCAAGAGACCAACTTTTCACTTTTAATACACAGAGCCGCTGTCTGATACAAAGAAAGCCAATTTTCTAATGAAGAAACAATTTCATTACGTTCCGACTTTGTCGATGATTTTTCCACATCGACTCATGTCGGTTTATAATTGTACCGTCTGTACGTGCGACGACATTATGAGTTATGATCCTGGCATGATCATCCACCAACTTCTCTGTACCTTGACTGCATTATGGTCGGCCACAAAAACGAACTTGCTAAATCCCTTTATACTTGTCAAATCGACGGCACTCACTTTTTCTAATTTCTTCTGATAGTAATAGCGTCTTTTACAAGTAATAATATGACGAGCGGTACCTCGCTCAGTTAACTTACTATTTAAAATTATCGCACTGGCAGTTTTGATATTTATCGTTTACATCCGCTGATAGCTTACTATTTACTTAATTAGTAAGTTACATAAAAGCCTTACTACTTAAGGTTACTTTTACATAGTAATACAACACTGTCAAGGATTTCCATTGGCGTCAAACCGCAGCTGTTCCAAAACCATAGCGGCTGTTGGCCGATCCTGACAGGCTGGTATCAGGCAGCGTTGAATTACCTCTCTAATATCTGAATTGATGAGTTCAGAGACAAAAGGATGGTATCCCTGTGATAATTTGAAAATAAATGCATCGGCTGAGAAATTTTTTGGCTCCGTTTTGTGCATGTTCTGTATTCCTTCCGCAGTCGGAACCGATTGGTAAAACAGTCGCTCCTTGATTCCAACAGAGCAGTTCGCCAAGTCAAGAATCACGCATCCAAGACTCCATATATCGGTCGGAAACCCCACAAGCTCGTGTTCCTTCTCAAGTGTTAACATGACCATTTCTAGGGACATATACGGGCCAGTTCCTGCCAGATCTTTGCGCTCCGACTTCGGGGATTCATCACGAATGCGCACCGCGAAATCGAGATCTCCAATGCGCAGCGTTCAGTTTCCAGTATCACCGGTTGCTCTGCTCATGAACACGTTGGCGGGCTTCAGGTCTTCATGAATGAACTTATTTTCGTGCAAGTAATACAACCCGGATGCTAATTGTGTGGCGTAGTTAATAACTGTGTCGATCGATAATGTAGACGCTCCTGTTTTGCACTGATGGATGAGCGTATCCAGGTCGCCACCTAAAATATGAAGCGATAAAATATAATCACAGCAAATACTTAAAAACCTGCTTTTGTTTCCCCATCGGCCGCTTTGACCAATGAGCCTCTTGCTGAAACAATGCTTCGGAAGTTTCGGTCTACAAAACAGCGAACCAGTTCATTTCCGAACCTCCGTTCTGAAAAGTTTATGCTTAAAAGCTATTAGACAGATGTATACTATTGCGTATTGTGACAAGATGTTGCAGCCCAACTTAATCTGATCATGAATCATCGATATGACAACTTATCGTTTCCGTAATATACCGTACTTTCTCAAATAACCGGGTCCCCCCCACCTCTCAAGGCCTACTTTTCTAAAGGTCTCCTATCTAAAAAGGTAAAGGGCACGCATAGGTTACCTCTTTCTGAAGGCAGTTGAAAAAATGCGCGCCATGGGTGAGTATTGTAGAAGGTAAGGTAGGACTACGTAACGCTTGCAGACACAGTAGCCCAGTCATACGCTGCTGATACGCCCAAACAGGCTGGAGCAGCAGCGAAAGCGCGGGAAGTGGCCAAAAGAAGACACTACACTGAGCTGAGCGGACAACATGAATTTGTACCGTTAGCTTTTGAGACGTTCGGTGCCTGGGGTGATGATGCTCTTGACTTGTTACGCCATCTTGCGCGTCAGTTGCGTGTTGTTAAAGAAGACCTACGGGCGTCATCGTTTCTGTACCAGGGTGTTAGCATTGAACTTCAGATTGGAAACGCTTTGTGTATAATGGGCACTTTTGGACACAGTCAAGGTTAGTTTTTATTAACAGGTCTGGTGTTTACAGATAAGTGGACAGCTTAAGAAAATAAAGTGTCGAAGGGGTAAGACTACGTAACGGATTGCACAACATTACAGTGATTTTGCCAAATCATATGAGACAAATGAGTCCTCTATTGGAAACTGTGATGGAACATGTCACAAGTTTTTGTGCTGACGAAATCATCGAAGTATCAAACACGAAGCAAGACTGGAAAGCCGTCAAAATTGTGTCACCCCATCTGAAACCCACGGAACCCGAAAATCCAGCTGCGGATCGAGGTATCAGCGTGAATGCTGGGGAATCAAAAAAGAATCTCCATCAGGAAATAGTGGAGAACCCTGTGAAAAAGGCGTCCTATGCGAATGTTGCCAAACGAGAACCAAAAGGACTGAGAGGTTCCCACACAGCTGACGGAGAACCACGAAACGAACTGCTGCGTACTCTCCCGCATAACCGCACGGAGACTTCCGTATAAAAGGGATCCCACGTCTGGAAAAGTCCAAGTTCAATAACGTGAGGACTACAACGACCGTATTGCTAATCAACTGAAAAACGAAGGCATCACGACCCGATTTATCAGCGTTTGCTTTCCGGCCCGTGCCGATAAACGTACATATACTTTTGCACGAAATGGACCCGATCCTTCGAGGAAATGTCGGACAAGATTTTTTAACCCAAAATCTGGCCATCGGGCATCGAATGTATTCGTGAGGGAATGGGTGTACTAGCTTTTAGCTTCCTTGTTTGCTGGAATTCTTACAATCTCGTTTCTGTCCTATTATGTCACGACTCGCGGCATGTTAATGCTTGACATTTGTCATTTGTCCTTTGCCCATTACATGACCATCATCCTCTGATGCGAGGATCACTGTCGGCTGCTTGAGGGGACTACATTCCGGTGCAGGAAGACAATAAACCACTTATTACTGCGACTGCCTGTGACAATGACCGGAGGTGCCGTATTGCTGTGATTATTCACAAAACGCACGAAATATCGATAATAAAAAAGCATTGCAAGCATTATCAGAAAATATCAAACAGAATTTCTCAACGAAATGCTTACTAAAAGTTTTCTTAACTACAGATCGAGTTGGTTTAAGGCGACAGGAATACGGTGATTAAGTAGCATACTATGTTATAAGGTTACCACAAGACTTTCAAATTACTGCACTATGATTCTGCAGAATTGAGAATCGATGTGGTAAAACGTACACCATAAGAAATGAGCTAAACTTTTTTTGCGCGCGATAACAAATGTTTTGGGAACCTACCTTCACAGTAGTCCATCAAGAATTCGATTCCCGCCCCTTTCGTCAGTTTCCGTACGGAAATTTCGTGATAAGTTACTACATGTGGATGTTTCAAATCCACCAGATTCCGCCATTGCTCCTTCACTCTTTCCCAGCTCTTGTCTTGCTGCATTTGCTTTATCCGGATGTTATTCAAAATTATTTCTTTTACAGCAACCTTCTCATTTCCCGTGTAGGAACCAGATTTCGTAATTTTTGCCTTGAACACATAACCATTAGCACCTTGTCCTATGAAATCCGGGCAAAAACGGTAATCATATTCGCATGTACATCCAATTTCTTGTAGCATTGGACGATGGCTTTTGAAATCTTCTTCTTCGGTCACTCCACCTCGAGGATTGCAAACCCAAGTGCTTCCATAATGGTGTTCCTCAAGGTAGACTAGCTTATTATGCAATTCTTCCGCTGTGATTCTTTTGTCGGGTGACCTGTGTAGGCACGAATCCACAATATCCATGAAATCTCTAGGGATAGAACTGGCCACATAGAAGCTATGCGCAGGATCATCGAAGTCTTTAATGAAATCTGTGACGAGAGCTGCCCAGTGTGTGAGTGCGAATATCGTTCTCCATTTCGTAATTCTCAAACGTACACTTTGACAGACAATTTATAATACTGCCAAGGCCCCATATATGTATCTGCTTTGCGTCCATAAGCCGGAATTTGCGGAATAGAAAGTAAGGCTGCTTCACATGGATCAAGACTGTGTGCTTCCACAGATGATTCCGCTGGGGGTGGAGCACGCACGTGGCGGAAGTACGTGGACATTACAGTTTCTAATGTTTTAACCGGCACTTCCTGATCAGCTAGAGAAGCGGTTGAAGACTGCGCATCACTTTCCAACCGTGAGCACCGCTCCTGGGCTGTTCCGGGGTCCAAGGTACAGATTTTTTGTACTAACCGTACGATTTCCAAATATTCCGCGTAGGGATCGCCGTTTGCTAGAAACAGTTCCAGGTAGTCCAGGAAACGTTGCAAGTGCCCAAAGAAACGTTCATTTGAAGGGGACTGTCCAGCTTGTGGACTGGATCGAAACCTAGGCTGCTCCCGCAGGCTTATGAAGTTTTCCAGTACGCCACCCAGACTCACCACTGGCCAGTCAAGCTGCACATCTCGGGTGATCTGCTTCTTTTGTAGCATGTGTAGTAGAGAAAAAATGGGGTCGTTGAGTACAAGAGAAGCGCCCTCCCTGAAAATCATGATTACTTCTGGTGCCGTCGAGTCCGTTGCGTATCTGCGCTTGACATATGTTTCATAGCAGGATGTGAAATTATCCAGACCACACAGGCGAAGGCGAAAACGGTGATCTAATGACTCATTCACCAGAACGCTGCTTGTTTTTAAATCCCCGTGAACGATGTTGTTTTTATGGAGATAGGCTAAACCATCGGCCATTTGCTTGGAAAAGTCAAATAATGTCTTCAGATCGCACGTCCTTTTGTCATCCGCTAATTCATTCATCATAGTATGCAGGTCAGAACCTACAATACGAACAGAGATAATTTCCGATTCAGTCCTTAAACGGCATTATCTATCGTCTGGTATACTGCAGTGCATACATAATACTAATAATCTTAATAACTTAGTTATTTTTGAAAAAGCTTAGCGCAAACAGAAATTACAAAATAAGGTTCCAGAATCCAGAGTGACGAACATGCTGGTCAAATTTCAAGCAAATCGGACCTCTTTGAAGTTTGAAGCGAATTATCGTGTCCAAAGGATTGTTTCAACTTTCGCTACACACAGGGCAAACTGAACTGGAGATGAGTATAGAAGACCTTCGCTCGGCTCCGGTCGATTAGTACACGTATTATTTGTCCACATACTAGTAAACAGTCTTACCGTGACAGTAATCCACAATGAATTCCATCTCGATCAGAGTTCGGTCACTGCCTGACTTAGGATGGATATGCTTGCGAACGCTGTGAAGCGAAAGGACGTTTTCGTGTCGCAGCTTACTTAGGTTTTCCCATCGCTTCCACAAGTCTGAATTTATTACTTGCATTGCCTCCATTTTGAAACTATCTACAAAGAATTTTTTAACAGCCATTGTTTTCTTCTCGCCAAAGCGTCCGTGTAGTGGACTAGGGGGCTCGGGCCTACAAGGAATAGAAATCCGACCTGTTGTTTGCCGTCGGCATGTGTCAATAAGTAATTACAGACGTGTATGTATACTGCACGTCAGAAACGGCTACGAAACACACACATTAGCCATAAAGGCCGCATGTCATTATGGCGCATATTGACAGCTGGGACACTGCATTGCAGAGCAGGCCAAAACGATAAGGCCGCATATATGTCATGCTGCAGCGGAAGAGAAAAACAAAATCCACCGACTGACTGAATGAACAAATTTTACGAATAAGCAAAGTGGCATTTGTCACATGCAGTGTACAGTAGTTATAAGTGTAAATGTCCGGACAAGGTGGCTGCCCGGACAGTGAAAACACGCTGAAAAGGCAGTTGTAGTACACAACTAAACATGTTGTCAGGCCTGGACCCGCCTGGTATGTTAGCTGTGTTCGCGGAAATAGTGAGTTATCTTGTTGTTTTGCACGTCATCAGCGAGCGAGAGTATTACACTGTGTTTTATTGGCAGTCGCCCAGAAACAATGATGACACAATAAAATTTCCAAAAATCAAATAAAAAATTTGTCCCAATTAGCCCGCGAAGGAACAATCGCCAAAATCAAACTAACATTACCGCGCATAATTTCCATGCTTAAACGCTGAAACAAGAAACAAGTAGATCTGCTTTCTCCCGGACGTAAAAACAACCGTTTACCGATCTCCTAATATAAAACAACAGCAGCCTCGCACCACACTCCAAAAGATTCGCAAGCTAAAGGAACAAAAACACAACGGTCCAAAATAGTGCGATAGTGGCGTTTCTTTGCCACGGCAGCCTCTTCAGCAGCTGCTCCGGCGCATTTTGACGTGGCGCCAACATACGTGTCGCAAACCGTGTCCCGAATAGTGACATCCCAAACCAGAGGCAGTCCTCGAAACCAGCTCATCCGTGTGGCCCCGTCCGGCCGCTTCCCATCTTCTCGAACAAAACCAGCTGGCTCTGGATACGATTCCACACCCGCGCTGCATAAAGACCGCAACGTAACGTCGTTAACACCATTATGTCTTTGTTTCCACAGAGCGCTGGATTTTCTGCACGACAATCCGTGAAGGCCATCCTCCACAACAACTTTCCCACAGTTGGTACATGAGTGCTGTTCAACCAACTTGGCACCCAGCCACATGCCGATACCGATCCGAAAACTTTGATCATGCAGCCAATTCCCGAATAACTTCGATGGTAACGCATTCAGCCAGCCTCCGGCGAACTTCGAACTTACTGCTCTCAACCGGGCTTCTGTCTTCTCGCTGGTAGAAGCTGTCTCCCACAGTTTACGCACATCGCGCTCGATAACTGCATTGTCCCATACGCATTGATGAACTCTCGCCAACGCTGGGGGTACTTCCTCACAACCACTCATCTCCTTCCAACAGTCCACAGCAGGGGCAACAGTCTCCACGTTATCGCTACGGTAAATCTCCTATACCAGCTGTATGGTCGAATGCGCGGAGCCTAAAAAGGCTGAACAAGCCAGCGCGTTCGCCCGACGGATACCAAGACCACCTCGCGAAACAGGAAGTGTTGCCTGAAGGTAGACTGTGCCGACCATTTGGGTATTGGTTATGGTCTCCACGGCTACTCGAATCAAATCGTCCAGTTTGGCCAGCAGCGAGGGCATTTTCCAACACGGGCTGCACTGTAGATTGTATATCAGCTTAGGAATGGCCAAACAATGCCTCAAGAGGAAATACGCATGGTGCGCACTAGCCATCATCAGTCGACCTAAAACACGTTGTAAAGCGGCAGCTTTCTGTTCCAAGCAAACAGACAAAGCTTCATCGGTTAATGGAGCGCCGAGAAGAGTTACCGTTTTAGGCTCGAAAACAATCGCATCCGGTGCGATTGAGTGGAGCCTGTGCACAATCTCGTCGCGTTGAATATCAGTGCCGCCAATCACGAACATCTCACATTTTCTGGCGTTCAGCTCCAGTCCAACAGCTGATCCAGCTGCTATTATTGAACGCAGATCTTCCTCAATCTCCTCCACTGACCCAATGAGAGTACCATCATCCAAATACCCGACTCCCAGCTCCGAGCTCAATCCTTCCACCATGGACTGCGTAGCTAGGCAGTATAAAAACGGGCCAAGTGGATCACCTTGCTGGATGCCGGACGCAGATGACAGTCGATGTCCGTCGTATCCGCAAGACAGGATAGATGGCGCTGCGTATACGGTCCAGACAAATGCGTACAACTCTGGAAACTTCTCCCGTACAACTCCCAGCATCAAGTCCCGGCGAAGCGTAGTGAACGCATTCCGGAAGTCCACCTTGAACATCACTCGGACTCCATCATGCTCGTCATCCAGATACTGCCGCACCGAATGCACAACAGGTTCCGCCCCACCTCGTACCCCACAGCCAACCTGTTCTGGGCAGAATAAGCCATCAGCCTTCTTCATATACCTACCCGCTGCAGCAGTGCAGCTTTCGCTGGCATTATTACATGGATTCTGCCATTGGCGCAATAAGATAAGCTGCTTGTCAGCTAGCACTCTTGTCTCTTGACTGCAGCATATGGATGCAATAATTCGATGTTCTCCCCACTCAGGCCAGAATTGAGACGCTGTTCACTGCCCGGCTAAATTAGACTGTAATTACGCAACTCATCGCAAAGACGACCTAAACCATAAACAGTTCTACCTTGCATATTTATCTGAGGCAAAAATACTCTCTCACACACTCTCTTTGAAGCTTTGCAAGGTCGGGCGTACGAATTCAGTTCGGTTGAAATATTCTGAAATGTTAAAATGCTCTCCGCTTTCCCCTACAATGGTATTCCTCCGCTGGTGCTGATGAAAAGTCGCTACAGCAATATTACGTAGTGCTCCCTTGTTCGCTCTTTCAGTTTTTAATTGATTGGCATGTGTAACCGCTAAAACCGCCCGGACGGAAAACCTGTCCGCCGGACACTGTTCCCCCGCAACCGCCAAACAAGTGTAAAGTGTAATGGATTTCCGATAGGCAATCCAGCGTTGTTCAAGCGAACTCATTATATGCGTTGATGTATCGTATCGGAGCGCCGCGCACACCGAGCTACGTTTCCACATACAAACTCGCTTCTTTCGGGAGCTTTTTGGGGTTGTTGTAGGTACAAAGAGTGATTTGTTAGTCGATAGGTCAGATTTCAGGTTTTGCCGCCTCAAGGTCCAGTATAGGATCATTGTGTCCTCACTAGTTCTGTATCAGGTAATGACAAATGACAGCCTGTTTATACAGGTACTGGAATATGTGTAGTGCGCCCTTAGTAACTTCAGACATTTGCATACGATTTAGGCCACTACTCACCAGGCCTTCCCGGGTTGCATAAATTCTGCTCGAAAAATCAGGGACTCGGTAGGATGCTTGATTCTCAGCGGACCAGCTCTCATATTAGCATGTAAGTATTCCGGTACGGAAGAATCAATTTCTGTATCACTTTCCATATTGAATTTCGTCCAACCCACGTTGATTCGATACGAAAATCACTGGACTGTGTTTTTATAACAGCTCACGGTGCAGAGCACATTTGGTTTTACAGTGTCAAGGCCGCCCACGATGAACGCAGTGAGAAACTTTAAAGACAACGTCGACTTGCATATGGCAGCTGTTTACAGCATATGTAAAGTTTTGCTGGCACATGCATGGTACCTAGCAGGCGCCAGGTGATAAAATATAGTGCGAAAACTGTCAATTGCACCTACTCGACGGGTAAGATAAGCCGGCATGTTGAGTCACTTGCTCGTGGCGGAACGGTCGAAAAAGTTAAAAACTGCACGCTTTAAAGTTGGCTGATAAGGAGTTCAGGTCGACTTAAGCACTAACATATTACCCGTCAGTATCGAAAGGTAATCATAACTCTTGTATCTGTGGCTTATCATTTGTGACATAATCCCATCGTGCATCATACACTGGTAGCCAGCACTGATCGTGAAATATTTTCTATAGTTTTGACACTACGTTTCATAACGGTGAATTATTGACGCCTTGTTCTAAAAGAATTATCACGCTTTGGACCTTTTAAAATTTTAAGACGTCAGTTCGGTTTAAGTCGGTTCAGTTTAAGATGTCAGAATTATACCTTGCGGAATATTACTTCAAAACGCAGACGAATGTTTTTTAGAT
>JAQGAU010004110.1:0-12104 GCA_034698045.1 Paramacrobiotus richtersi
CCAGGGTTCACACGAAAGTACCACATCTCCAGCGGCGAATGAACGAGGCGAAAGCGCACCATCTTGCTTATTTAACGCGTTAGCCTGAGGTTCTCCCGACATTGTTACGAACAAGCGCCGAACGACAAGGAAACAAAGATCCTGAATTCACCTTGAGCTTATTAGAAATGGGTGCACGTATCGGTTTAGATCCACATTTATAAAATAGCGCAACAAATAAAGTGTGCAGACGTCTCGGCTGCCAGTCTGATTTGAACTTATGCATTTGGTCTGCCGCGAGAGTGCATTGCTCACTGCTCTGCCTTTGCAAGAGAGAGTGATGTTCCCTCGCATATTAGTACGCACATATAGGAAATGCACCGCATATAATTTTGTTGTTTATAGTTTGTACATACGTGTAAGTGCTTCAAGACATGAACAAGACCTTTTTTTTGGTGGGCACAAACCGTCACGGCGCATCGGTATAACTGGATACACGCACGACTGAAAACGCTCACACGATAAAAGAGCTGTAGTTCCACCGTCATGCTCTGCAACTCGTCTACCAATAAATAGCTAATGTGGAATAATAATAATGTCATAATGTTATCATCATATATGTGCAAGTTACAACAAAACAAGACCGACTGCACACTGCAAAGTAATAGGCATTCGCAAGCGGTGGATGCGGAGGGTTTTTCCAGTACACAACCAATCAACCATAAACAAGCGAATCACTCATCCATCAAAATCCAGTATTACCTTGTTCGTACAAATGCAGCATTGGTCTAAAAATATACCGTGACGGATTGCATCAGCAGGCAACAAAAAGTTAGCATAGTTCATAATTGTTGAAGCTTCGGTTAGCATAATCTTATAAAAACAGCACCTGGTCACCAACGAAATATGTCCAAGAAACATTACAAATACGATGTACAGCATACACGTCATATTACGAACGTAACGAAATCGAAAACATCGAACACTACGCGTGCGTGCAGTACTGTATACAGTACTATAATATAATACATAAATAAATTACTTACAGCTAACGCTCTGGTTAATGCACTTCATTAATCGTTACCGCGATAATGCGTTCGGTCCCGTGAAATTTAAAAGCAAAAGATAATTAAAAAATTAAAAACTAGTGTGATTCAAGAATGTCATGCCAGGAAGTAAATTTGAACTACTAGCGAAACCTAGGTTCTAGTTGGGTTAACAGCATCTTTGAATGTACTGAGGACAAAACGTTTGGTCCATGCCATTGTAAAGATCAGTAAATTTTTATGGACCAAGTTTGTATGTTTTCATGACAGTTTCGTGTCGCGAATGACAGCATTTTTTGGCTGATCATTAATTTCAAAGTTATTATTTATGCGTCAATATTGTTACCGTATATGCTGACATCTAGACTGATCTAGTCAACTTTTATGACCAGTGCATTTCTTCTGTATAGTAAGCTGTTTATGCCGTTGCAGTCATCCAAACTAAGCAATTTCTAACACATCTACTGGATGCACAGAAAGAACAACTAGAGCACCAGAGCAGAAGATCATGTAGCGGGAAAACAGTTTAGATGGTTTTTGTTTCGCACTTGATGTCCGTCTCTTTGAGACCCAAATCCTTTGCGGCAGTGGCGCGGAAGGCCAGGACCTGTGGTGAATCGCATTTGAACTGCGCTGAGCGAACCTTGCCTTTGTCGTCTTTGTCTTTGGTGTCTGTGACAAGGCGTACGGTGACACTCTTGATTTTACCATTCATAAGAACCACAGGAAATTCGATGCTGGCGAAAATGCTGCAATGTAAAACGTTGTAATCAGTCAAGCTTTAATCGTTTATTTCAAACCGCATATCAAAACTAGTAGAATGACAACGCGCGTAAAGGATACTAGAGAAACTGTAGTCCGCTGCGACCGTAACTTACTCGCCACTGAGATTGTTCTTCCAGTTACCCGCAGCATTCAGAAGAACGGTCAAATCGCTGTCAATACGGCTCGCAATCTAGAGCAAAGGAAATCTCATGGTTTATACAATTTCAAGCATAATACAAATTCAAACAACGGCTTTAATACTTACACCTCTGCTGGCAAACATCCACAACGCTCTGAGGAGATGCATCCCATCAAACTTCAAACCCGGCCATTTGACCAGCCCTTTGTCCCAGTTGGTCTCCTTGTGGCACGGGAGAGAATTAGGAGGGAAGTTCTTTGTCTTTAGGTTAAAGTTAGTTTCCATGAAATATCCAAAAGGAGTGTTTTCCAAACGAATGCATTCGCTGATATCGTCAACGTATGCAATGGCATTTTCCGACGTCAGACCCGACCACAGGCAAACCTGAAAATCACATCTTCCTGCACACTGTGCCACAATTAGCGTTACACCGATGGCAGATTACCTTGGTTTTCTTGTCTCCCAGCAGATTCTTAGCTTCGGTATATTGCTCCAGACCGATCGCGAACAGGTCATCGGAGGTAAAAAAGCACTGTTGTTCGACATCGGTGGTGCTCTTGATCTTTTTATCAACGAGTTCTTTCAGTTTATCCGGAAGTTGTTTCACTAGTGCGGCTCTGCAGAAGAAGACACGATTATAATTTAACTCAGAGATCTCCTCAATTCAGTAAGTCGATGAACTTTAAAGAATTTTGCACTTTGACAGACAAATCAATTGATCGGACTTCCACCTGCTTCCGAAAACTGATGTTCTTTATAAAAATTACAGTTGTAAGATCTAGATCTGTTTAATAGCACATCCACGCATAACATTCTTTTCGACATAACCGAAACATTATTTATGTTGTCCCGTTATGCATTAAGCAAACTAAGCCTTAACGTCACCGTTTAGATAACATTTATGAGTGATACACTTCTTACAGGTTGCAGGATTGTAGATGCTGCTACTGCTTACGTATACTACGTTAGCCTACGTATACGGTGGATACGGAACTCCGCGCTCATGCATTAGGTACTTATCTTAATGTCACGAAAACTCAACTAATTCTTTAGGTTTTAATGTACTTGATTATTTTGTGATACGTAATACGTATAAGAGGGTCAGTTCAACTTACGGGTCACATGTACCAGGTGCAGCTGGTTTAACGGGATCTCCTAATTTTCGACCTTTGGGCTTTAACGTACAAGATGTCACCTGGCCCAACTTTGGCGGGCGCTTTCCGTAACCTTTATCCCCGTCATAGGTCATAACGGCGGCATCGCTGAAATGTGCCACTGCGCAAATGGCAACCGCCGCAAGAAAACTTAGGTACACCATTGTGACAGGTCTGTCTACCGGTTGCAATGGATAATTCCGAACTGTGTCCCCTTCATCTAGGTGATCGAATTCTTATACAACTCTACTTATTTTTGCATTCTGCGGTCAGCCGACGGAGACTGAACGTCAGCAAATCAAGTAGCTTTGTATGCGCCTTTCCCACTTCTTTAAGAACAAACACTTCAAAACTTAAGTAACCGTTTCCCGAATCTGCAACAAAATGGGCGATCTAACCTGTTTTGGTACACAGTCCACTTGAAGAAAATTGTAGCAACGGTGTAATTTCCATAGCAGAGAAGCGTTACGCTCCTATGGTAGTTCACAAAGTGTGACTGAATGGATAATTATAGGGAAGCCGATTTTTTTGTAATGGAACGGCAAATGCATCTTTTAACAAGATTTTTTTTCTCCATTGTGATTGTTTGGCTAAATTCATTTTATTTTTGATTCGGAGTTTGAATTAACATCAAATCTTTTGCGCTTGCTCAGATGATTTTGGTGTGTTATACAGTGCGAGCGGCATATTTCGCCTCCAGACACCGTGTATTCTGTTTCTACAGCTTACTATAAAAACTGAAAAATGATATACATATGTTATAATGGTATGCATACCATTAAGTGATCAAGTGACATTTTTTCAATAAATATTGTCTGTAATTTGTTAATCGTTCCGTACTGTGCAAACGTGCGCTGCCCCCGAATTGTCACGTTATCAGCTTTAAAACCAGCAAAATGTCGGCTAGGCTAATTGTAAGATGATTCGTAAGAAGCAAAGACCCCAATCAAATTCGAAGGAAAACGAAACCAGTGTTGACCAAATGGAAAACACTAATCATATCGTCCAGTTCGTTCTGTAAGTACTAATGTGCACAACAACCTATGCGGTAGGCACAGGAGTATTAAGTCACATCTTTATGGAAAATCACACAAGAAATGGTGGACATGGAAACTGAAAATGATCGAGCTGACAAGCACCAGCAACATAACCAAGGACACACATAATACATATGTGTATGTTATTTCAACCAGCAAAAAAAGTAGACAGTAACCTGTCACATCCGAACGAGTTGTCTATAAAGACGCATAAACCACCATAAAGAAGCAACTCTGCCACCATAGGCATTTCTCAGTACAAATGAACCCATTACATAAACTTTTGCAGTAAGCCCTCGATGTACTGGACCCAGTGACAACTTTCTCCGGAAATGGTCCGGTAGATTGTCTGAGCTTCCAACAAAAACTCCCTAGCTTCCGGCAGAACCCGTTCGAAGTACTCCTTGCGTTCATCTTCACAGATATGCGGATACCAAGCAAGCGGTATCTCAGCCGGTCCAGTTATCAGCCAGTGGGCACGGCTAAGGTGATACTTGGGAAAGATGGTGCTGCAAGCGATGTTGGATATAACTCAAGGCGTTTAGTGCACCACACTGCGGACAAGGTTCCAACGCCCGATCATCGCTGGGTAGGCGTTCCATGTAGTCACCGGTAATGCATTTCAGTGGATTGATTTCAGCCTCCTACGAAAACCATTATTTTGCCTATTCCGTAAAATGTTAGGGCGACACTATAGATACTAACGTAAGCGTCTGTACACTTCTGGCAGGTGCATGGATGACTGTAACGGCGCTGGACCTCTTCCCTGCGCATTTTCAGTGGCTGGGCAAAGGGATAGCACAGGAGCTCATTTTGTCGCAGCTACATAATAATTCACACCGTATGACACAGTTATTACTCTGTAACTACTGTATATGGTAATTCATTTACATCTTTCAGCCCAGTATAAACAGGAATGTCCTCCACAGCATGCACAAAGAGGGTTCGCCCTAAAAAATCCAAAGTGGCGTTGATATCCCAGCAAACACCGGTCATGTTTCGATACAGCACTTGCGGGAATAGACTTGCCCCATGGGTCATCATTTTTCTGTTCTGCTCTTTTATGGGAAAAGCGTTGAAGTACACCGTTTTGGCCAACAAACAAAATTCCTCAGGACTCTTAATTTATTAATTTCCACTGGCCAGAACTCTCCGAGGCTACCCAAAGTTGCGCTAGGGTCCGGCAGTTTTAAACTAACAACGAAACAGAAAATTGTAAATATTTGAACATTCTTCATTACATGCGTTAGAATACGTACTTGTGCAAATTAGCCACGAAAGCTTCGTCGTATGCCTCATCATACGGGAACAACTTCAAAATGTCATCTGCGCTCATTTTTTCGGCATATCCTGCCAGCTTGTCCTTATCACCTCTCTAGCCGAAACCAACGACAATGAACATGCGTCGGCGCAATCATATTTTCATATTTAGGGAATTACCGTAATTTTGTTGATAACCTACGAGCAGTATCTACAGGGTACAACATCCAAAATGCATGCGCTTGTTCGGCACACAATCATGATCGAAATTCCATCCGTTATTCACAATGTTGTTCTGGATGTTCTTTAGCACATCGCACTCGCGTTTGTGTTCCTTCTTCCAATCTGCAATCTAAGCAGAACAAGCTGATACAGACAAGACCACTTCAACAGTGTTAGTACTGACAATGTGAGAACGCGCTGATAATACAGGGGAATCTCGGATACTTCTTCCGGTAATGTGACACATACAGATCTCACATATCTTCTTGATTATGAGCTACATTCAAGAGGAAGTCCGAGATCCTACTTCGCGTTAATTATGAGCGAGATTCCAGTAGCACTACGAGGTACTCAAGGTCTAGACGTTATACACCCATATGGTATTGCAAACAGGAATGCAACAGGAAAATACAGTACTGAATTGCATGGCTAATATTTTGACTGCGGTCTTTGCAGTTGCTTACGTACGCAACATGAACCTCGAGAAACAGTTTCGCCAGGCTTACCAGGTAACCCGTAAGCCTTACCTGACATTGGGTTCCACAGTAGCGACATAAATCGCACTTGGAACAAGCTCGCAGATTGTCTGATCGGATGAAACAATGTGCGCAGAGGATCTTGTGGTACTTGTACTGGAAGGGCCAGACCCACGGCTCACAGGACAAAATCACGTCTCCGGCCTTGAATGCAGGAACTGCCTGCAGAACGTCTTCGGATACTAACGCGGACATTTTGTAACTGACGCCCAGCAAGCGTCCTAGCAGAAAACAAAAGTGTACGTGTCTTCAGAGCGAAGTAATTTCGATTATACGAAAGCAATCGGCAGGTAGGGAGAGAAACCGAAAATTAAATGGGATGTATAGACAATCGTTGCAGTTTCAAACAGTGCCAGTTTGTGCTTTCCGTGTGGTTTGGTACGTCACTGTGCAGATACACTTACAGAGCCCGCCGTAACGTGACGCTGTTATCCTGGCATACAATGTCATATTGTGTGCAAAATCCGCATGGCGCACGTTTGCGAACGCCGAACGGTAAACTGCGGAGATGAGTCAGAGTGTGATTCACAGAAGTTTCAGTCCAAAACAGTTCGACATGTTAAACGCTTCATCACATCGTGCTGATTACAAACAAAAACCGTTCTTTTCTAACCAAAAAGATTATTTTACTATCCGAAAGCCAAAAACACAAGGAATACGAACAGCAATCATCGCCTTTTCTAAACGAATTCTAGATAACAGTGTGACAGCTACGGTGTACTCGTGTGTTGCAACCGATTAGCCGCGACCAGTTTCTTCGCTACATGCCGTTCCCACTTTGATCCCTCTCCGGACAGCTTCTTGTAGATCTGCTGAGCCTCCAGTAACCAATCGATGCCTTGTGACAGAGCATTCTCCACAAATTTGCGACGTTCATGTGGTCTACTTTTAGCATACCAATCGTGCGCGATTTCGTATCCCTGCGCCAGCCATGAAGCGCGGGCAAGGTGATACTGAGGATAGATGGCTCTAAAACGACATACGTCTACTCTGATCATCATTTTCACTATGGAAGCAGCTCATGAAAATGGCAAGAAATGACAGGTTAGAAAACACAGTAAAACGGCGCGAAAGCAATTTTTCTCAAAGTAAAACTTTATCTCTCACCGAACGCACGCGACCATGCCACACATCTTCTCCCATGCCTTCTCATAGCGACCAGCATCGAGCAGCAAATCAATGGTCTGCATCCAGCAATAGTACCGAAAATGCGCATCGCCATGCAATAGATCCAAGCGGTCCACTTCGGCGTAGACCGTGTCCTTCAGGGCACCGCTGGAACACCAATTCTGATTTCCGGTTTCGTAAGTGGCTTCAATTCTGCCCATCAGCTCCTTGAATCGCCGTAGACGGTCGGTATTAATAGCGCCACACTGCGGGCATGGTTCCATAGCACGTTCATCACTAGGGTTACGTTCCAAGCAACCATTAGTAACGCATTTCAGTGGGTTGATTTCAGCGTCCTGAAAGAAACTTTCATTGGTCAGCAAGGTTTGTAGAGCATTTTAAGAATCATGAATAAAATTACGTATTCGGTCGTGCATTTCCGGCAAGCACATGAGCGAAGATAGTGATTACGGAACATCATTCGCCGAGCCTCTAGTGGGACCATGTAGACCATATGTGCTATCAGTTCATTCTGGCGTAGCTGTAAAAGAGTTGGCACATCAACTGTTGTATGTGAAGCTCGAACACCTATGTTCAGACATTTTGAGGATACTGCAGAAAAGACTGTGAGATCAATACGCATTAAAAACATAATGAGAGATCAAGAACTCTTCACTATACAGGCACTTTTTATAACGGACGGTACTCACGTCTTTCAAGTCGGTGTACTGCGGAATATCTTCCGTCGCAGTCACAGTAAGTGTCCGTCCCTGTAAGTCCATGGTCACATTGGTATCCCAGCATACCGGCGTCATGTCCCGATGCGGCGCCTGTGGAAATAGTCCCACGGCATTCATGATGGCCTTTCCCTGCTGACCAGCGATGGGGAAAATATTATACAAGACTTTCGCGACCAGAGATTTAAAATCCGGTATGGCACAGATGGCGTCTTCTGAATCCGGCCAGATTCGCTGCAGTGTGCCGGCTAGAGTTTTGGCCGATGATTGATATCTTAAACAGAGGACACAGCATCTTCGTTAAAGTCTGTATTTTCATGTAATTAACAACATACTGTGTTAGTTATGTATGCCAGTCAATGGATTGACTGTACCGAAGTGGATTTACTGCCAATCAGCATACGATGATTAATCATTGTGCGAAATGCTAGCTTCGTAAAATGATGGCTATTTACCTCCTGTTGAATTCTGCATTATACGGAAGCTTTTCCAGTATATCCAGTGCACTCAACTTCCGGCCGAGCTCATCCTTACCACCTCCCTGCAAAACGGAACCGATTTCTATTAGATTACGTGCCATACTTTAACTGGGTATGCAAGCAAACAACAACGGACTTCACGCACCTGAATTTTTTTGATAATTTTAGCCCACACAATTTCCACGGTATAGCATCCAAATCGGTCACAACCAGTCATCGAACAATCGTGCTCACAATCACCGTCCTGTTCCTCGATGTTGGTTCGGATGATTTTTAGCATCTCACATTCCTGTTTATGCTCCTTTTTCCAGTTGATAGCCTGTGAAAAACGAATTCATAGCTTACAAATCTTAGAGACCCATGATTCGGAGTTTCTGACAGGTTGTCAGACACAGAAATACTGAAGGAAAACTCCACTCCACAAGGACCAGAAAACTAAGTGATCACTTACTTGGCACTGGCTATCGCAGTAGCGATACAGCTTGCACCTGGAACAAGTACGTAAACTCTCTCCTTCCGTGAAACATTCTGCACACAAGATTTTGTGGTATTTGTACTGGAAGGACCAGACCCAGGGTTCGCACGAGAGGACCACATCCCCAGCAACGAATGAATGCGGCGATACTTGCTGGGGTAGTTTGCTTGTGTACATCTTGATTCGTCGCTTACATCGCTTGTGATCCGCTGATAAAAGTAAAAAGTCCACAGTCTGATTCCTCAATGAAAAGCTGAAACTAGGGAAGAATTCTCCTGAGAAGATTATGAAGCTGGAAACTATTTCAAAGATAATAACAAGAAACACTCACTTCGTCGTGTTGACGATTCAGCAATTTCAGCCAGAATCCGATTGATGACGTGGATCCTGCAAGCATGCGGCAAGCACTGGCACTTGAGGGCGGCGGCAGTCATAAATCTGTTAAACACGCTTCCGAAGGGGGCCGCCACGGCGAATGTTGGTTTGTTGGCTACTGGTTGTTTACTGGTTAACCACTTGTTGTGTTTCTGCTGATCATACAGTTAATAGCACATTTTTACCTAGCTAATAATATGTTTGCCCATCGGAACGATCACGTTTGCGATAAAGCAAAACATGATTCTGATAGCTAAAAGGATGTCTCTGTCGAAGGTACGGCAGTACCTAAATTTCACGTGATGTACTTCGGTTGACCTTAAACGCGTTTCAACATCAAACCATTAGTTGCGTCATCATATGTGAAGATCTTAATTTGGGATTTTTGTATTTATGGAGCCTGTTAATTGACGCACAGACTACCGACTGTCCAATACTCATTCTCTGCAACAAAACTGACCGTCCTGGAGCCGTTTCCGAAGAAGAACCCCGACATTTTTTGGGTTTACATGCACGCTCAATGGGAATTAGGTAAGAGCAAGCGTATACAGTAAGTTCTGTTGTCGGACATGGCCTGCACGTATATAAACCATAGGACGACTGAAGAGATAGTTTGGTAATGCAAATCTGGATCCGGTATTATCGTTGTCATGGAAAGCCGAATAAGTCAAAACCGATATGTTCCAGATGCAGACTCTACCGCTACTGCAATTCAGACTGCCAGGTGAAGAAACTGATCAGAAAAAGAGGTTTTTTTGTTGTGGTATTTTGTGGTGCGATGTTATGACTGCCTGTGTCATGGTTTTCCAAAAAAGGGCACTGAAAAATCGACGGGAGCTTGTGTAATTCGTCAGATATCGTGACTGAAAATGTAATTTGAGATCCAGAATACTCTACCAGATTATACAGTTTCATTGAGTCAATATATAAAAACTGGAAATGCTCTACATCAAAATGATTACATAGCACTGTAAAAAAATATAGTCTTTAACCGTTCTGTAATTTACAAACCCACACAGGAGCGCGCTGTCCTTGAATTGTTTTAAAAATTTCATCCATCTGCTTGTTTATGTCTGTACTGACTGTCACTATGTCCACGAGCACCAAAAAAAGCCTGCTGTACTAAGGTAATCCGTAAAAACCAAAGGAATACAGGATAAATCGAAGGAAAACAAAGTTAGTGCTGACCAAGTGGAAAACAATAATATTTATCATACATATTGTATCGGCTAGTTCGGTAGTCGTTTAGGTAATTCTTTTGCGCACAGCAGCTTTTGTGCACCTACTATATGCGGTAGGTACTTATATAAGTGATCAATCACATCTTCGAACTGTTATGGAAAATTACAATTAATGGAAATGATCGGCATGAAAATAATCAAGAACCATATAGTCGAACGACAAAGGATACTTCTCTACAATTCTTCTTATAAGTCAAACGTATGGTACGAATTATTCCTCAGCGAAAGTATCGCAACTCGCACACACACATGGTCATGGGAAATGAAGTAATTTATGTTAATTAGTTTCCTAAACATCTGGATGGGGTTTATAGTTACATATATAAAAAACAAGCAAAGACAGTACCGCCACACTGCTGACATACTCAAGCATTCTTCAGCACAAACTGTTCAGACTAATAGCATTACAGAAACTTTTGCAGTAATTGGCCGATGTACTGCACCCAGTGACAACTATCGCCGGAAATGATCCGGTAGATTGTCTGCGCTTCCAGTAAGAACTCCCTAGCTTCCGGCAGAACCCTTTCGAAGTACTGCTTGCGTTCATGTTTACGGAGATGCGGATACCAAGCAGGCGGTATCTCAGCCGGTCCGTTCATCAGCAAATGTGCACGGTTGACGTGATATTTGAAGATAGTGCGGTAAGCGATTGTGCAATTCGATCAATGCGTTGATCCTTGTAATCAAGACCAAAGCGAACTTACCGTACACAAGCCACCATGCCGCAATAATTGTTCCATGCCTCCGCATATCGTCCCGTTTCCATGGAGGATAATACCACGATGTGTTACCCGCAAGCGAACCGTAGATGAGCGTCCTTGTGAAGAAGGCTCGTATTTTCCAGCTCACGAAACAGGTGTCTCAACCGTGTCAGGCCTTCACCGGCATCAGTATGCAACTGCATCTCTTCCCAGCATTTTTCGCATTCCTTCCGCAGTTCTTTGAGTTTGTGCAGTCGGGGGTTATTCAGTGCGCCACACTGCAGGCAGGGTTCCAGTGCCCGGTCCTGGGGATGCGTTCCATGCAGGACCTGGTAATGCATTTCAGCGGATTGATCTCAGCTTCCTACGAGCACGTGTCACAGACTCACAACTGAATTTTGGCAGTCCACACATATTATTAATTATACTATAAATTTTTAAAAATAAATTATTAATTATATTATTTAAAATACTAACTCACATAGCTATCGGTGCATTTCCGGCAGGTGCGTGGATAAAGGTACCGGCTCTCGAAATCTTCCCGACGTATTTTCAACGGCTGGGCAAAAGGATGGGTCAAGAGGTCGTTCTGTCGCAACTGTACAGTAATTCAAACAGTTAGCACTATCTACTGTACATAAGTTTATGGACTTATGGTTCAAGTACCACCTTTACATACATCTTTCACTCCAGTATAAACGGGAATGTCTTCCAGCGCATGCACAATGAGTGTTCGTCTTTGCATGTCCATGCTGACATTGATATCCCAGCATGCAACAACAACAACAACTTTATTCCTCTGGCCATTTCGGTCCAGCAGGTGCCATGCATCTGCACATGGCATTACTCTT
>JAQGAU010004111.1:0-12102 GCA_034698045.1 Paramacrobiotus richtersi
AAATTGTACAACGTAGTAATCGAAACCTTCGACGGGCTCTTCTCACTGCTGAAGCCACAAAAATTAAACAGTATGTGCGTTTGTGTACTGCGAGCCTGTGAAATGTGACACTGCATATGCAGGTGTTCAATTTAATGCGAACAATGTTAGCAAGTTTGAATTGGATTACTTACAAAATTTTCGTTCGTTCACTTCTAGACGTTTAATGCCATATAGTCAAATGAATCGATTTGCCTGTTTTACATTAAGGGATATATATTTGGTAGGCAGTGTGCGCATACATTTAGACGTATTTTGCAGTTGTTTAGATTTACAGTTTGAGCGAGATTATTATATCGGTTTCACTCTTTTCGGCTGTATAATGAGATTCTTTGTCACTAACCAGTAACCTGAATGGTGTATGCGGGGTAATAAACAAAATTAAACATTGTAATAGAAAACTTTTAGTCTAAATTTGCCGAATGGAGCTCCATCGAAATGAACTTAACTTTCAGTTATTTTAGTCTTTGATGAAAATTGTTTAATTTTTGACGGCTTAATTTTCAGGTATCCATTCCAGCCTGGCAGCACGCCCGTAGAACCAGATTGGGAAATGTATCTTTCAAAAACGGCTGAATTGATCGTGAGGAAGCAGGATACTAATCAGCTGATGGAAGTTCGTAGCAGACTGTATGAACTGCTAGTACACTGTATCCCCCCTACGACAATTCTGACGGTGAGTGTACAATATTACATACTTACGCAGTTCAGCAACTCATTCTTTGCACAGGCTTTGGCGAAAGAGCTCATCAAAAACTGCGACAATGAGTTGAAATGCGAAGTTATCCACCTGGCCGCAGAATACGAACACAGAATGCAGTTAGGGCAGAAAGCGGTGTATCATTTGGAAGCCTTTGTCGCTAAATTTATGGCGCGTTATCTACGGTATTTGGATCACATGCAGTTGTAGCAACAGTTGCCACTAATTGTCCTATCTCTCATGCTGATGTAAACAGATGTGCATGTGTAATTTTGTGCTTAGTTTTGTTCTCGCTTTTTGGCATTTACAAATTTTTGAACCGTGATTATCTAAATATTAGTAAAAATAATTCAGTTTCCACTTTCCATTGGTCGAACAGACTTACGTACCCGATGGAAAATAAAATTTGTGCATTTCTGAACTGTTTGTGGAAGGAGGCTTCGTCATTATTGTCATACATGAGCGAGTCCACGGCGCAGGCTAAACTCTACCGTGGCGAGTCCACATATTAAGCACGAGCTTCACTGCAGTCAAGGTAGATGTACTTTCAAAAAGCACAAGCCACCTGGCTTCGGTTATAAATTATAACTAATGAGTGGACATCTGCGCGGAAATTGACATCATACTTATTATTTTCATTATTAATAATATGGTTTACCCAAGCCACACAAGTATCTGCCGGCCGCCATACGTGTGCAATAAAATTTAGCTTCAGAAAACAAATGACGACAAAGCGCTGTTTTCAATGAAAAAAATCGAAGACAATGGCGGAGTCAATGACAGACGACAGTCACATAAAGAACACGAGCCATCCACTAGGACATACGTATCGCTCAAATTCGAGACGCAATAACTGATATCTATGTACACAGAACAAACAGGCTAACAATTTATAAAAATTGTACATGTACCATTTCGCATTGACTGAATAAATTCCTCGCTAATTGTAAGGTGAGATTCCGCTTCCGCGATCAACAGGTATCAAACGCTCCAAAAGTGGTGGAAAAGGGCACATCATTTTCAGCAACTGATAATATTCAAATGGATTGTTGCTCTTATGGAGAAATCTGTAATAACAGACAGAATAATCAAAGCACGTATCAGTGAGAACCTTCTGGCGTTGTGACTGTATATATAACAGGCTGCATTACACATTAACAGGGCAAACTGAATGAGATTACGGTACCTCATACAAAAACAGAATCAGCAGAAAGGAAACCGCGGCAAGATATATTCACACCCTCAAACTTCTTACAAAACGACGAAACATACA
Organism: Paramacrobiotus richtersi; assembly: GCA_034698045.1. NCBI lineage: Eukaryota > Metazoa > Tardigrada > Eutardigrada > Parachela > Macrobiotidae > Paramacrobiotus > Paramacrobiotus richtersi. Next base: position 2,013 of record JAQGAU010004111.1, read on the forward strand.
GCGAATAAACTAAAAAATGCGGCCCTACAACATACCTTTCACAAAGCGCAAACATATCGGCGGCCGTATAACCGCGGCCCTTATTCTGGCAGCGTTCGTTCTCTTCTGCTTCCATATCCGTTGGATTCATAACCTGTGCGGCAGATCTATAGAAATACCGAATTAACAGGCGCAATGCAACAGTCGAGCGGATTTTACCATTTACACGTAACCAAATTTTTTTACGGTATTAAAACGATGTGTACTACATCGGACGGTACACATCAAACTCCTTATTTGTAAAAGAAAAACAAGGAGTTCAATATTTACCTGAACACAATTTCCATGAAGCGTTCAAAACGGACATTTTTTGGATCCTTGTTCAAGCGTCGTTGGATTAGATAAACCAGAAAAGAAACACTACAGAACCACACAGGCGGAGGCGGTAAAGTGTCCAAAGCACTAAAAGATAAATTTTCATCCATCGAAATCAAATCAAAAACAAAGGATTTTCCAATGTCGGACTTGGCAGTACTCGGCAGCGGCGAGGTCACTTCTGTACTCCGCGAACCATCGTCCGATTTTCTACTGGCAGATGCCGGTTTATGTGGCGTAGCCAAATCGGTGATAACAGATCGTTCATTCCTCGAGGATGAGTTCTGCGAGTTGTTCGGCGACAACATATCGACCACTTCTGTAATTCGCGAAGCATCGTCCCATTTTCTACTGGTAGATGGCGGTTTATGCGGCGTAGCCAAATCGGTAATGGCAGATCGTTCATTCCTCCAGGATGAGTTTTGCGAGTTATCCGGCGATGACATATCGAGACTGGAAGACTTAGACCTATCAGAGCCGCGAGGGGACTCCAGATCATCTAAGCCATGGATGGGATAGTTGGTTGGTCCACGGTTTCCTAGGTCCATAATATTGCGGATTGCGACACCCTTCCGAAATAACTCGTCCCATTTTTTATGACGTGGCGTCATTTGACTCAATTCCATATTGGAACTGAAAACAGGAACATTAAAATGCACTCTGCGCCTGTTTTAGGTAGGAAAAAAGAATCTCGAAAACCCATTTAAAACTGTGCTCCACATTCTCTGTCTTTCTAATCTTCCCAGACGTTGATAAAATTCTCTTACATTACTGCATCATTCGTTTTTTTGTTTACTGAAAAAAATTTAAAACGGGAGCCGCACTTAATTCGCGTTTGCTCGAGCAGCCGATTATTAGTGATGGTCCGTAAATTACATAGTAACTTTATCATCGTATAAAAATGAAAGGTGGTACTTACAATTAATTATCAGTGCGTTCAACTGACAAGGAAGTAATGACATTGTAGCTGTAGTATACAACTTACAAGTAATAAGCAGCTCATCGCAAATAAATCATATTACCTGGAAGACGCAGACATCTCAAAAATGTTCGCTCGATCGGCAGAATCTCCTCCACTCGTACCTGAATACGAATCAGCTTCGATTAAACAGTGAGCTTTTAACCCTGGTTTTATACTCTGTAATTATATAACAGTCTCTAGACTAGGCGACACCTCAGAGCATCGTCAGATCACTGTTTGTGGCTACGGCCTTCGGGTCTTCCCGTCGTTACTTATACGACCAAACAGTAAAATTTTTTCTCGGTACACACGTTTTGCAGGTAACTTACGATTTAAAGGATTATGAATGGTTCTAATAGCCGCATGCATATCCGGAACAGGAACGGGGGACCCGATTGCTGGTAGCGACGCATCTGATGAGCCGTGATATGACACATCTTGGTTTTCCAGAATTCTTATGCTCTGCCGTCCTTCCTCCATGGATGAGGTTCTCCAAATTCCTGCGAATGATCAGTGAGAAAGCTAACCAATATATTTTATATCACATATCAAATTCAACAAGTTAGAAGGGATGTACATCGATCTAAAGGCAAACAATCGCCACTCAGCTCAATAATATGTGAGGACTGAGAATAATTATTCTGACTTATAGTCGCCAATATGGCCATTATGCTGGGCGCTTTTTCCGAGTACGCGAGTTTACTAACGTAACTGCGGCCCGGGCTTGTAAGGCCTGACAGACAGAGAATGAAAAATTGAGTATGGTTTTCAGTTTTTGTGACTTTTGTCTCTTTTTGCGAACATCTTATATACGACGTGAGAATAGAAACTGTCGCACATTTTGTTAAAATTGGATTGTATCTGGCGCAGTTTGCTACTCAGTGTGCATGTAGACGCATTGTTAGATGTACAGTTTGTAGCAAGATTATTATACCGGGTGTCACCTTAATTTTCAGCTGCGTCAGGAGATTCTGTTGTGCTTATAGAAGTATGAATGTTTTATATATGCGAACCGATAAAGATTGACCACTGTATGTATATATAAAAAAATAAAAATATATTAGTGTATTTTGCGAAATAGCTCATCAAAATTTGCGACAATGAGCTGAAATATTAATGATAAGTCATAATTATCCACCTGGCCGCGGAATACGAACACAGAATGCAATCGGGGCAGAAAGCGGTGTACCATTTAGAAGCCTTCGTTGCCAAATATGGCGCTGATTTGGGGTGTTTGGCCAAGTTTAACAACAATTTCCGCTATCGGCCTTATCGCAAATGTTGATGTGGATGCGCAACTTATTCGTATAGCGGTTTTGCCATTTTGCATCATAAAATTTGCAAGTTTGTGGACTGTCATGAACTGAATGTTTTCCAAACAGATTTCTTTCACCATTTGTCGAACTGGCGTTAATTGTTTCCAGGTAGTTAATGGAAAACAAGATGTGTACGTTTCTGAACTGTTCGTGAGCGAAGTTTGCAGTTTCGATTGGTAAATATGCGACTTTTTGTGGAAACGGCTTTTTGTGGATCCGCGTTTACAAAGAGAAAAAGAGAACGAGTTGCACTTTATCAGCTAGTCAAGGGCATGCTCTAAAACCATACGAGTACATAGTATTATTATCATAGTGAAAAAACAGTACTTATTTGCCGGCCGGCATACGTGGTATGCAAAAAGCACATGATTATTTAAAACAGAATTGCACTTGCGTTAATTAACACACACAGAATGTCGTTAAAAAGACTGGTCTGTGAAAAACACATTTACTGTTTGGTTCCGGCTTTGCGGGCTTCCTCACGTTTGCGTGCCTCTTCCAGTTCTTCCGGACTCATTTGGGTTCGTCCAGGCAGATTCTTTTTCTTCTGTTCGCATGCAGCTGGATCGGAAGCGCATTTGTCGCTGCACTTGTGGGATGCGCACTTATCGGCACACTGGTGCTGGTCTTTCGTGCATGTGCCGGTGGAGCAGCATCCTTCCTTGGACTTATCCTGGCAGTTCGGGTCACATTTTTCATTACACTGTCGCTGATCTTTGGTGCATTTACCGGTGGAACAACATCCTTCCTTGGACTTATCTTGGCAGTTTGGGTCGCATTTTTCGCTGCACTGTCCTTGTGGTTTCTGGTCAGCCATATTGATCTGAAAAATTTAAACAAATGTCCGTTTTTGCTGTGTTCTAATAAAATGTTAGTCACATGAAATAAATAAAATGACACAATCAACTTAGTTTATGAGGACATGTATAGTGTAAATAACGTATAACGTATAGTGAAATGAAACACTAACACTGTTAGTGTTAGAGGCAAATTACAAAAACTCAAGGGCAAGCTCATTAACAACTAAACATTAATTTTCCGATCGTAAAGGTCAAGCACGATATGATACAAGACTTATGAAAGTATGGTATAAAAAATGTCAGCTCTAGTTAGCACGATTCTAATAAACCTTAAAGGCTGGCAGGTCTAAAGAAAAACCATTATGTGTATAAATATATATACCTGTAGTAACTTCACTGTTTATAATCAGCAGAAAATAACAAAGTATATCACTGTGCGGCTTAGAGAAATTCAAGTTCTCTTCTTCTGAATACGACTTTATACAGAAAATAGGTTACTGAAATTATAAACTGCTTTCGTCCGCGCGCCTTAAATATGTGGGAAAGTCTTGTTTGTTTGCGAGCACAGAGGCCATCGCATCGGTGGAACAAACCGTACGTTCTTACAACTTTCTTATCAGCGGTGATGTTCTATCTTGTTGTTTATTGGTGTCAGTTATAGCGGAGTCATTTTCTACTGTGTTTGGAATGTGAGACTTGTAAACTAAAACTTGATTGCATTATATTAAAGTAGTGCAACTACTATTTGTGATATTAACAACTGCGATAATATTTAGATAAGAAATGCGTTTGCATTTCACTGGGTAGATTCCACGTCGAAGTTGTTACTAGAAACAGAAATGTGCAGTTATCATGCTTCTGCATATGTAGCCAGATATCCCATGCATACTTTCGCGGTGATAAACAGCGCGCGTCGCGTTGGCAGGTTTTGTGACAGTTGTACGTTTACCTATAATTATCGTTAATTAACGGTCCTGAAACCGATTTTCGCAATTCATGTGACTGTATTAATTAAGTCTTGTTTTTGACTATAACAGTTAATTGTAATTTGACTTGATTTAAAATTACGCATATCGTCACATGATTTTACCTAGCAACTGGACATATACATAATAAGAGAAACATTATAAGAGAAAAAGTTCAAAATAACACACTAAAACGCAAACCGCGACGTACCTTTCCACTTAAACAACATCGCAGAATAAAAACCGTATAGAACTCGTTTCACCATAATGTCATGAACTACGAGATTACGACAAAAAATTCGGTTCCTATTCGGAATGGAAGCGCGTTGTACGGTATTGCCATTTCCCATGTGTTTTTGGGATTGCTACTTGCAGTTATCGATGGAATCAGTAAGCACAAAACTTCGTGCACACCGGAGATAAGAAGCAAGCAAGAAGTTTATATTATTAGCTAAAAGTGGCGTTAATATTTTGAACGTCATAATTGAAGTCTTGTAAATTCTTCGACTTGTTTTCAGCAGTCATCTTTATCATAAAACACGAAAACAGTCTAACATAGTCCACCATATTAATTACGTCATTAATACATAAGATTTTGTCAACGTAGTATATTCCAGCAGTTTTTGTGGTCGCATTCTACCGTCGCTAGTTGTACAGTTGAGATGCAAACCATTATGTTTTGATTCTTTGGAGAAAGCGATTTATCCCGATATCCTGTACGCTCACAATGCACTGTAGTATACGTAAAAAAAAGTAGTAAAACGTAAAAAACATGTAGTAAAAACTGCATGTGGAATGAATTAAAAACTACAGTTTAATGTAGCGATTACGTGTGAATATATTAATGTCCGTTGCAGCCTACGATCGAGATTTCCGCTTCAGTTTATGCATATTACCTGATCGTGCGGGCTTGTTACAGACAGCTGCATTGGCACAAATGATTACGATTTCATGGGACACGTGGTTACGGGAGTGTTTGCCGGATCGTTCTTCGTTGTCACAGGAATATTGGGCATCTTTGCCTATCTTGAGGAATCGGCAGATGTTGCCAGCGGTTATTACACAGCTTTCTTGGTCCTTAGTAGTCTCAGTGCTGTGATATGTTTCGTTCTTGTTGTTCTAAATGTTCTGAATTTCGGTGCACCGCTGATGGCTGGTATTATATACAGCAATGCGAAAACCGGTCTGAAAAGTCTCTGTGCTGTCCGCAGCATTACGTTGTTAATTTATTTTATACTTTTTATACTTTTTATTATTGCCGCTGTCTCGAGCAGTAAGTTCAAATAAATACAACTGTTTTTCCGGTTTAAGTCGCCTGTACTACGTACGTGCCATCAGTGTTATGAGCAGTTGAGCACGGTTGAGTTTGTAACTTACAAGTTAGTTATAGGTCACTAAAGTCGAATGGTCAGTCGTATAACAGTTATATTGCTATACGAGTATGAGAAGGTAATTATGTAATCCGGGTTTGCTTGCGTTTGTGAAATTTAAAAAATACCGCATCCGTTAAAGTTTAAATTTTAATGAATTATTATACGAATTTAATTCAGATAACATTGATAAGTTGTGCATCATACCTGACTTGCGTAGCAACAAAATCTTTACCATAATAATATCAAACATAAGAAATTTTAACACTGGAAAGCCCAACCAGTAGCAGACCATTACAGCTAGATGTTACAGGCAGGATGTTTTAAAGTGTGATGGCTGATTTGAAGCCCACTCCTTCAGCTACACCATACAAATCCGGCGGTAAGAAATCGTTCTCTGACACCACAAAAGCATCACATAACGGACGGAGTTAGAGTGTTTTTATGACAGCGTCCCAACCTGAAGAAGCAGTTCCCTCACCACATCCTGTTATCAGTACTGCACCTCCTGCATCGGGTGCCGCGTATCCCCAGTCCGCAGTTATGGCGGCTCCCGCTTCCGGCATCGTTGTAGTGCAACCGGCTCCATCCGCAATTATGGTCAGTATGTCGTTGCTATCGATATCAGCTATTATGTTAGCGAATAACTCGAATTTATTTTTTGTTTCATCGGCGTAAGTCAAGACAGCATGACATTGGTGTTGTAGATATCTGGTCCGCTCATGGTTGCCCCCAATCCACAGCCGATGGTGTACGTATATGGAGCCAGGAGCCTTGATATATGTATATTTATGTATAGTACAGAAAAACATTACGAAGAAATAACTTGACAGAAAAAAAATTTACTGTAGTGCATCGAAGTCAAGGGTATGTTTTTCACCCAGTCAGCCCGCTCGATCCAATCGGGTACTGCCGTGTTCAGCCACATTCAATGCGTCCAGTGAATTATTTACTGCATATTCGGAAGAACCTTCGTCTAGAAATATATATTTATTGGCATTCGCCCGGAAAACAATTGTAGACGCAGCAAAAATTGGAAGTCTACGAGTCGAAAGCTACACTAACTTAAGTTAGATGGCGATTTGCGAAATGTATTGTTTTCAGGCCAGCCAATCGTTAATCATGTAGTCAGATTTATGAAAATTTTATGAATATGAATACTATCAAAAATAAAAAAAATTGCTTATAGACTGCCATTTATTCGGTTACATTACACAGTGTACACTTTTTTTAATTACAGATGTCCCAATTGCCAGCAACATATCGTTACCAGTATACATTACGAAAATGGAATGTTAACCTATATTGCCATTGGATTTTGTTTACTTTTCGGTAAGAAGTAACACTAATCAAGAAGTATTTAAGATTAGGTAAAGGCTATGCACATTCCCTTTGACTATGCACACGCTCATTTACAAAAAATATCTCATGTTGTATATGTATCTCACACCCTTGGGCAATGCACACACCTTTACGGGCAATTTTTTACACTGACTCGGTAGGTTATAAAATTAAGTTCTGGATGGGATACAAATTTTTGTTTAGATATTTTCGTATGTGTTAGTCGTAAGTAAAGATTTGTAAATACATATACTTATTTCAGCCTTTTGTTGAGCAGTTAAATATATGTATACTATAGTGTACATAGCTATGTCTAACTGCGGTACACCTTTTTCGTAAATTTTGGATTTCTTAAAGACGAAGGAAACACTGATCTTAGAGGAGCTCTTCAATAGCGACAAAACAAACCAAAATTCTACTTATTACTGTGTGATATGTATCTCCTAAGAAAATCTCCATCGGTAGCCGAAATGTACTACGGCTCCATTTCCGAAATCTACCATACAGCACCTGTTCAGATTTTACCAAAAACATTTAGTGTAAGTTAAAATAAAACAGCGTTGTTAGCAATAGGGTTTTAAAAAAGTTAAATAAAACAGTCAATTGTTAACCTTCTACGTACGCTACATATTATGTATGTGTGCAATAAAATTCTGCAGCCGAATGTGGTACTACTTTGACTAGGCGTCTTTAACCGAATTTGCACTTTTACAATTTAGGATGCTGGTTTGGTTGCTGTTTGATTCCTTGCTGGTGCGTACGAAAACGAATATCATCCTTGTTTTACTCATACCAAACTCAAATATTTCTACAAGATAACTCCATACTTCTTCGTTACAGTACCCCTGGATGCCAGGATGTGCTGCACACTTGCCCTAATTGTAATCGCTTTATTGGACGTTATAACCGTGCTTAAAAATATTGTTAACCGCCTGGTTATGCTTCTAGTAATCAGTCTGCAAGCAGGTGGCAATGATAAACGTGTTCTTTCATATGCAAATTGTCCCTATTTTTTTGAAAGTGTCTCTAGCATCTCTAGCACCAACGGCCAAGCGTTCTTACAGATTATTCTTATCTAATCGTTAACGTCAATGCATAAAGAAATAGTGATCGTAAATAAGTGTACAGGCTGTGCACAGAAGTATTCACACAAAATTAAAAACAATTCGTTGGACAGCGCCTTTAAAGATAAAACACAAAAAGTCAAAATTTCAAATTCTGAGACGTCAGGCTCTTCGCTCACGGATAAGAGTCTTCATTCTCTGTACTTTACGGTCAATCTCCACAATCACGTCGTCGTTCAATTTGTATATTCCGGTGTTTAATAGCATATTCCGTTGATCCATGGCTTCCAGTAGCCTCTTTTCCGGATTAGTAGTGCTTTCTTCGTCACTCTCCGATTCACTGTCCGTCAAACCAAGGTGATTGACGTCCAGATGAATGTTTTCCTCGTTCTCCATATCGGACAGGTTATCCAGATGATGATTAACGTCGGATTTGCTTTCTCTCCCACCGAACTGAATAGCCAATCTAGAAATCAAAACCGATACAAAAAAAAATACTCTTTGACCGGATTTACTGTAGATTTTCCGCTTCGTCACTGCATTACATACATCGGATTGCTTTACCTCGTTGATGCCCTCTACTGGGCGAAAATAGCCTTAAAAAAATCACAACACACGAATTCCGTTATATAGATGCGGGATGTCGAACAATCAGTAATGCAATAATTAAGCATACGAAATCATGGGTACTGAACTGCTCCGAAAGAGCGGGGCTGTTAAGATAAAGAGACGTTTTGTAACGGAAAGTCTCTCCGATCATCCTCTTCCGGACAAAAAGCACGCAGACTTTTTAAATTACTAATTACAAATTTTTTTCAACCCTTTAAGACTATGGCACATTCAACTTATCACAGATAAGTTACCCGTAATACATACATAATTTGCCGTATTTTAAGGAAAACATTAACTACGCACATTTTAATCTTTGTTCAGCCGTCTGTTAACCAGTCGTGAAACCCACAGTCGTTTCATTCACACATACCTGTCCTTTCTTCTTGCCGTATCATTGTCGCCATATTCAATTGAATCCTTTGAAAAACCGGCAAATTTCTCCCGACTGCCATTCTGATTTCTCCTTGCCAGCTCCGTTCGCAGCACTTCCAATTCCCGCTCTTTTTCTTCCAACCGCTTGTCGTGTTCCGATTCCAGTCGCACTCTCATTTTGGCAACTTCCTTAGACGCTTTGCCCCATTCCTGCTTGTAATGAGTCTTTGCTTCCATCTCGCTCTGAACGCGTCTTTCCAAATCGTTCTGCAGACAGATCAAGAATTAAACTGACTAAATATAAAAAACTGCAAGACAATATTAACACGTACTTTTTCCAGAGTCAACCGATTGACTTCCATTTGTATTTCCTGGTTTTGTAAAGGTTTCTCCCTTTCACCACTCTTCATCCTGAATATCTGCTCCTCGCGTTCCACAAGTCGCTTGTTCAAATCATCGAGCTGACTACTCAGCTGCTTAATTTCAGCTTTCAGTAGAACTTGGGCGGAATGTTCAAGTTCCAACCGCTTCGAGTACTCTTGAATCACGCTGCGTTGTATATCGTCAATATCCTTCGTTAAACGGGCCTTTTCTGACATCAGAAACTGTTCCGCTTCCACAACCTTCAAAAACCGACAAGTTAACTTCATGAACTTTGTTCGGACTTCATGCTTTTCAGTACTCATATCCAGAATGAAGCATGTATTCTCTACAACTAAAAATGATACTCATATTAAAATTGTGGTGTCATGCATCAGGACTAACCCGGCGCTCCCGTCCTTTCAGATCCTCTTCTTTTTTCCGATTGTCCAAAATCATTTTTTTCAACTCATCTTCCAGTTCCTTATTCTTCCGTAAATTATCGTCAACAAACGTTTTTTGCTGTTGCGTCTTACGCTCCCATTCTTCTGCAAGGTTCCGTAGAGCGTCATCTT
>JAQGAU010004112.1:0-12101 GCA_034698045.1 Paramacrobiotus richtersi
ATAGCTCAGTGGACAATGGGGCCAGAGAGGATCGCGGCACACCATTGTGCAGCTGAATGCCTTGCGCATGCGGCCATGGTGCGGAACTATTTTTCAACTTGCAGATAGCGCGAAAAAACACACTATTCTGGGCTCACTGTCGTCTGCTAGCTCTGGCCTTAAGTGACGCTTTCTGTCTTTATCAACCGCTGCTCATAACATTTTATCAGTACTACATGACTTGGAAAGAAGAACATTCAAACACAAGTGCACCTAACGGAACTACAACTTTGAAGCAAATTAAAAAACCCTTCGTTAGGTGCAAAAGTTGGGTACTCCACCGGCACTCCCTGAAGCCCAGCCGCACTGTACGTCGTCAACTTGCAGCCAGCGGAAATCATCGCCGATTTCACTTGTCCTTGATCGGCGGCATCCAGATTCCCGTTCTGCCCACTTGTAAGAGTGACTTTCTTCCCGGCAAAATTTAGTCCATGCCACAACATGGCACACGTCTTTCCGCTGCTAGGATTGAAAGTGACAGGACTGACCGGATTAGGAGTGACAGGAATGACAGGACTGACGGGATTAGAGACACCGTACATTGCCCGAACCTCTTGAATGTCGGTTGCGCTTAAAACGGCCTGTTGGCCAATTGGGGTACCAGCGAACTGAGCTTTTGGTTTGATGGTCCAGCTTGCCGGATTGACAGCGAACATGTTCTGGGGATAGTGCATTATGGAGCCGAAATCGTAGGTTGTTCCGAAGGTGTCGCTTTGATAGCTCTGGAAATTTCTCTGCTCACCTGAAAACAACCAGAGATTTCACAGTTCCAGCTCGTAGAGAATCGGTTTCGGAATTCAATGTCAATATGGAGCATACAAGGCACAAACTTTCGTTAGCTATTACTAGGATCTGAATGCGAGCAGTGGCGTGCTAATTAATTTGTCCTAAATTACAGTACCTGCTTGAATGTTGCTCCAGTTGATGTCAACATAAGAGTCCCGATCAGTTCGTGATTGTTCATGGTAGAACCCAACCGCGTGCAGCAACTCGTGAATGATGGTACCCACGCTGAAGCAGCCGTTGCCCAAGCTCAAATCTTGAGGTCCACCAAGTTTACCAATATGACTCCAGCAGCTGTAACGAAACAGCATCGTATTGCATTCACATTTGACGTACCTTTACACATTATTATGAGTTCCTGGACAAATAGCGCGTCTCACGAAAAGAGTTAAGAAACTTTGCACGACATTCGTTTATTATCATTGAGTTTAAAATAAGTTACACTGTTACATGGGACTTCGGCAACTTTTCAAAGATTTCGTAGAGCTTGAATCCTGTCATCTACATATCCTCGTTTATTTTATTTTACCCGTTGCCGTGGAATATGTTAACGTAGTCACTCTGCCATGTCCGTTGCACAAACTGAACAGCTCCGGTTTTTGTCTGAATGTCATTCATGGCCTGGCTGATCAAATTCCGTGCATCAGGTCCGAAAGAGGGCGAAATTTGATAGTAAATCTGCCCGCTGGGCCATCTCTGATTCGCAAAAACTCCTCCTTTGCCCGAGTTTTCCAACTTAGACCTCTAAAAACAGACCGATCCCTTAAAAAACGTGATATTGTTAAAGAATGTTAATGCATTCCTTACCAGTTCATTGGCAGTCATTCCAGGCTCTACTATTCCCGCAATATCTCCTTCGAACATCAGGCTTTTCGTTCCAGCAGGCTTATCGTCCATGACCTTTAAAAACTTATCCAGATCTGTAGATGGATTACTGTTGAGAATTAACGGGGCGCAAAACGCCATGTGAACCAAAGATAACAAAGAAACAAGTCGTAGTAAGCTAGTCATTTTCTACCGGTTAAATTCTTACTTTAATCAAATTTTAACCAAACTGTAATCAAAACTTAACTGTTAGATACAATTTAGTGAAAGAGTGTACTTGACTCAAATTAAAGAGCAGATGTACAAATACGCTGTGGAATGCACCATTTTATACGAAATTTGTTGTTCACATATCGCCACGGGAAGTCCGTTTAGGATAAAGCCATTCGTAATGAACATGAAATTCGTTTCGGCATCTTTAATGAATCGTCGTTCCGGCTAGCTCTTTCCTGTGTCCACTGCAACGATGACGTCGCAAGTAGGAAGAAACCATGAGATGCCGCTGTTTGCCTGTGATACTGCGTGACACGTGCGCGACCGATAAGCACACAAGAGACAAGGGACATCGTTATCAAATATTTTTCAAGAAAGCTCAAGAAAATCTTATGCCGTTGAAGTTTGTTTAGTGACAACATTCCCTTTCGTAGATTGCTGTATGTACGTCAGATCCTGCTGCTTTTTGAAATACGTGGACTTTGGGAAGAGTTGTTTACATATACACATTATGTAGGTATGTGCTGTATGTGTTGGAACACTTCGAGCTATCGCGTTGATACAGAATACTGCAAAGGCTGCGTGCAACGTCTGCTTTGAGTTTCCGCATCCTTATGCCTGATATGATTCATATTGTCTTATGCGAACATCGTGATACATACAGGTATTGGTAACTTGTTTAGAATGACCTTTTTCACAATTGAATTACACCATAAACTCATAGACTAAACTGAACAACGCAACACATAATTTTTCCATTTCTTCGCAATCATAAGCCTCATTTGGCATATTTCAGGATACCTTAGTGAGTATACAGTCTCGAATACATAGATCGTACTACGTTATACAAAACAGTTAGGTAAACAAAAATGCGACTACATAAGTCCGTAGCTGGTACAACGTTAGCAAATACATGTTTTTACCTTATGTGAGGACAAATATAGATAGCGCGATCGCCGACCATGGACATTCTTACCCGCGCGCTAGGTACTGTGTAATTTTTATCAAAAACATAATTGTTATAGTGTTGTTTTGTGGCCAGCTACACCGCTTCCAGCACATAACTAGTATTTTTTACATGCTTCGCACACACTGTATGTTATCAGTAACTGCAGAAGGCTTAATTACCTTCTGTGGAGAAATAAAGTATCCGCTTGACTATAAACGCTTGTAATTATAGTGCATGTTACATAAATTATAACATATACAGTAACGCACCTTTTGTTTTCTCGACATGCACTGTACTCCGTGGAATAATGTTTTGTTATGGTGGAAACGAATAAGATTTTGATAAAGCGCATCCGGCCAACGAGAATTCAGGAGAAAAAATGCTATATTATCCTGACAGTTTTCATTTATATAAACGTCATTTTACAATGGGTTCACCGTTCTTGCTAGATTTATACGATGTCATTATTTTCAATGACGCACTACATCCCTGTTTTCCAAAATCAGAATATTATCGTCGTAGTCGTAACTTACATGACGTATATATTCCCGCTATCGTTCCATGACCTACGGTTTTACAGTATCATCAGGTTGACATTTGACAGAGTTAAAGTCTGCGTGGGATTCAGTTTCGGCTGGAATTCTGCTGACTGGAATGTCGTTTACATTGGCTGGTCGCCTTATTATTAATCTGGATCTTGCACCCTGACACTAGATTCCGAGCGCTCGTGAACTCGGAAAAAGATTAGTCAAAGCAGCCGCAGAAAACCTCTTCTTGACCGTGGTGTCAGCAGATTTATCAGTTTATAGTGGCATCCATCTTTTAGAGCGCATATAGCAAAACAATTGATTTTAAGAGATCTTTAGAAAACAACCTGCAACCGTCTACGTACAGCCACATTTAACAGAATTAACACTCCGTACAAAACTGAAAAATCCCTCCCACGGCCCGAACGTCGGATACTCCATCGACACCCCTTGTAATCCAACTGAACTATACGTTGTCAACTTGCAGCTGGCGGAGATAATCGCCGACTTTACTCGTCCCTGATCGCCCACCTCCAGATTCCCGTTCTTCCCACTGGCCACTGTTACTTTCTTCCCGGAGAAATTCGGTTCTGCATACAACACCGCGCACGTTCTGCTGCTAACAGGGTCAACTATTTCACTGACGCCGTACATTGCCCGGATTTCTTGGATGTCTGTCGGACTCAGAGCGGTCATCTGGCCAATTTTGTTACTGGCGTATTGCGGTTTGGGACGGATTGTCCAGACACTGGGATTCGTGGCGAACATGACCGTCGGGTAGTGCATTATGGAGCCGAAATCGTAGGTGGTTCCGAATATCTCACTGTTGTACTTGTTAAACTGATCTTGCATTCCTGAAAGATCACCGACGATACCGTTGAGAACTGGAGAATATTATACAGTAGAAGTACGTATTCTATACTTCTAGTAACTGTATCGAGAGTTACCTGGTTGGATGTTCCTCCAGTTGATGTCGACATAAGAATCCCGATCTATTCTGGCTTGCTCATGGTAAAAGCCAATGGCATGCAGCAGCTCGTGCATAATAGTTCCGTGCCCCAGGCAACCATTGCCCAATGACAATTCTCCTGCGCCGCGAGATTTTCCAATTCGGCTGTAACATCTGCCAGCAGCAACAAAGCGCGTGATATCTTGTGCTTCCGAAAGAACATGATATTATTCGGTCAGCAGGCGTTATAGTAACTTTTGAGACCTTAAACGACCGCGTAATGTTAACTTTTTTAAGTACTTCGACATTTTTCTTATTTCTGCCACATCGAGTATACGTTATGTTATTTCTACCACCCTGCTGCCACTGTTACCTGAACGAGCGTTGCAGGGTGGTAGAAATAAGACAACGTATACTCGATGTGGCAGAAATAACAAAAATGTCGAAGTAGTTATAAAATTAAAAACGTTTGCTACGCTTACACAATTCAGCATTACTTTAAACAGCTGTATACAACTTGATGTAAGATTCTTTTCAGGGTTCAACATTTGTTAGATCTCGCGCTTACCCATTGCCCCGTACAATATTGACGTAATCCGAATGAGTGGTCCGTTGTACAAACCGGACAGCGCCGGTTTTTGTCTCGACCTCCCGCATAGCTTTAACGATCCGGTTTTGTTCCGGTCCGGTGAACTGCCCGGAGATCGCATAAGGGATCTACCCGTTTGGCCAGCGTTGGCTAGCAAACACTCCGGCTTTATTCCAGTTTGTCAATTTGGCTTTCTGTTGGAAACCAATGAAAAGTACATGTAAAAGCAAACGTTTATAAAATCTAACCGCTTTTACATACCAGATCCTCAGCTGTGTCTCCTGGCTCGATTATACCAGCAATATCTCCTTCAAACAGAAATGGCCCCTTTGTAGCCAGCGCGTCTTCCACCTTTACGGATTCGTTTGGATTCTTGGAAGCAGTCTGGCAAATTTAATTCATTGTGATACCTGATCTCTGTTTGGTTTATGATTTATGTGCGTATTGTACATAACGAATCGTCGTTGTCGTAAATCTACATGTCGTACACGCTCATCGGTTTATGATCTACAGTTGTACAATGTCAGGTTGAATATTATTGACAGAGTGAAAATCTGCATTTGAAACCGGCTGGCGACATTCGGTTTCGTTGGAATTCTTCTTATTGGAATGTCGTCTATTCGTTCTTCGCTTTTATCTCCTTAACAAGTCGAAAATGGGCAAAATGCCGACTAACGCTGACCGGGCAAAATATCAGCATCTATCAGCAGCCATCGTGTTATCTGTTTTCACTACAATTATTTCCCATTTTGTTCTCGCGAGTAATCTGCCTTCATCGTATGTCGAACTAGAACGGAAAACTAGCTTGTCATCCCAAATTCGACAATGCTAACCAAATAGTAGCACTTTATTTACGTGTGGCGAAATACCCCAACCCGTGTCAAACTGCTGCCGGTGCTTCTGATCTCCGACAAAATTCGCGAACAACAAAGGAAACAAAAGAGTAAAATCCAGGAGTATTACGACAGCAAAAAAGCGTAACTTTCTTGCTATTGAAGAACACCATACCTATTTCGAAACAGCATGGGTCTTCACGCAACGTGCTGCATGAAGTTGAGTCATGCTAGGTACGTCAGTAGGTGCCGCTCGCATTTAATAATGCATTTCGGTTTGCTGACGAACAATATACAATTTTGCCCAAGTCCTAGGGTTCCTCAGATGAGTCAGATCGAACGTCGACAGTAATCCAGTGGGTGCAGCGCCAACCAGAATCATCTGCATGTGCAAACGAAGTATCCTGGGGAGGTAAAACCCACTGTCTGGTTTCCGAATGACTGGCCTTCAGAAACGGATGATTTCTTAAATCGGCAGCACGAAGTCTTTCTTTAGGATTGCGAGCAATGCAGCTCTCGATGAAGTCCTGAAGTTTGTGCGGAATGTTTTGAGGAAGCGCTGGCGCTCCTCCAGATGCAATGAAGAACATTATTGCTAAATCCCCAGTGACCTCAACGGAAGATCCGTTATCATCTTTCTTGAAAAACCGTGGAAAGCACCCGGTGACCATTTGTATAATAACGCAACCTAGGCTCCAGACACCGGTTTGCCTTCCCACAAATCTCTGCCCACTCAACACTTCCGGTGACGAAAAGTGACATATGCCCTTATTGGATGAAATGTCGTTCTCCATGGTGAAATCTGTCAGTAGCCGTTTCACGACATCTAAACCGGAAATTTTCAGGTTGCAGCTGTTGTTGTTAGTCGACGACAATAAAATTTCGCAGCTGTTTATGTTCCGGTGGATGCAGCGCTGCTCATGTAAGTAGGCAACAGCCTCGACCAGCTGCTGGGCCCATTTCTGCAGCAGTGCCGGCGGAAGCTTAAACGTTTTGAGAAGTCCATGTAGCGTTCCACCTGTTGCATTAATCGGTCTCGTTAACAGTTATATTCACAAAAATATTCCGTGTTGTGGATACCTTGACATGATTCCATTAAAATGTCATACTGTACATGTGGACCATAATCGCCTGCAGGCGAGGAAATTTGACCGTGAAGGCAGCGCACCAGGTATGGGTGATTCAGCGTCTTAGCGGTTTCAAATCGTGAGTGAATGCGGCCTAGCCAAATAGAGTGTTCGTTATTGGGCATGGGATACGGGTAGGAATGGCGTCTGACTACAACAGTTTCGTTTGTGTCTTTTCGCACTGTCTCGTATACTGTCCCGCCGATGAGTCGAATCAAATCCAACCCGATTACTTTTGCCCATTCTGAAAACATTTACTGTTTTAATTAATGTGTAAACCAACAGTTGCTTGTGGAATACAGATCAGAATATCGCAAACTGTCGTCACAGTTTAGATGATTAGTGTCCATTTCAGACCCAATTTCAGCATACTTTTTTCATTATTTTGGCTTACCCGCTTCCAGGTCAGTGCAAACAGTTTTCAGCTTTTGAAGCAGGTCTCCAGCTAACGGTCGTTTGCTGGGTTCTTCAAGCAAACACAGTTCAGTTATCTTAACGATATCTTTACGAATGGATTGATTGACAACGGGAACGTGATCTTGTGCAATACGGAATAACACCGCAAATTTATCCATGTCGTCCACTCGAACCGGATGATCCGAACTACTTTTCCGCTTTAGCCACTTCATCTTGTTTCCGGTATGGAAATCAGCCAGATCCAGTATAATACATCCGAGACTCCAGATGTCTGTGGATCTTCCTGGAGTGAAGCTGGCTTGACCGACCATTGTTTTGACCCTTTCCGGAGACATGTAGCGAGCTGTTCCACAAGTATCCTTCATATCTTTACTGCAGGTTGAGTCATGCAGCATGATTATTCGGCCCTCCAGATCTCCAATGTGCAAAGTGTATGCTCTGTGCTCTTGCCCAATCGCCAATGGCCGATAATCGATACGCCGCATCAGTATGTTTTGCGGCTTCATATCCCCGTGTATCACGTTCTTGCTATGCAGGAATTGTAGCCCATTTGCAATCTGTTGCCCAAAGTATGCTATTCCGGCGCTGAAAATGTAATTTTTGGCGTTTTTCGTAAAGGCAGCTAGATCACCCTCTGAAAAGACAGAAACCTGTATTCAAAAAAATTCGTACCTAGACGACTAAAGGAACGGAAACGTTCCACAGCCAACAAAACTTTCACTACACCAACTGTGTACATTGCAATTTTCAGTACACCGTTGGCATACTGAACATTTGATTCGGAAAACATCCGGAAGTATTCCGGTTTTTAGTACTGTGGCCTTAATTGTAATTACCGCCCATAGTGCTAGTGGAATTCAAATTAGTCAATCCCCGAACTTTCTACTAGAGGTGCTAAATTAGCAGCGCAAACCTGGGAAGTAGTCCATCATAATTTCGATATGCAGTGATGTTACAACCGTCACTTTGTGGTGTAATACGACATTTTCGTGCCTAAGCTCCAGCAATGACGTCCACTTAACACTGTTGTAATCAACCTGTTCCTCGGCTTTTTTGGGGCGCTGTGGATGACCTTCATTCTTTTCCAGAAAGAGCACTTTCACAGCAACGATATCATTGCCCAAAAAGTCACCGCGTTCTTGAAGGAATGCCTTATAAACAACTCCATAACCACCTTTTCCAATTCGATCGTTCACATCGTACTGATATGTACAAGTGCTGCCGAACGTGTTCGCCATGATTTTGCCACAGGAGCTGTCAGAAAGCAGGCAAGTAAATAAACAAATATATAGAAATCGATGAACGATATATAGCGACTTGTATCGCAGAGACAGTACGTGCGATTAGCGGAGCCTACAGTCCGTAGGACGTAGGAGCTGTGTTGTTAAGCGTACTTTAAACGCACGCAAGTAACGCCGTTAAACAGCTCTGCTGGCGTTTTTACAAAGTTAACGATCAGATATCATAACATGATAACTTTCGATCGAGAAATTACGCCCGCGGCACATTCAGTATATGATTCATCATTCCACAACGCGCAAAAGTAGTGTTACGAAGCGCAGTACGTATATATTAACATACTGTATAGAATATCTGTAGTCTTCGAAGCCGAATTCTTCTATGCTTAGTAACTGTTGGTGTCCATTCTCGATAAAAGCCGGAAATGGTGACAATTTTGCATTCTGATAAGCGGCAAATATAACGATTTATGCAGTGCTCTAGCTACTTAATAATGAAACTTGCGATAAGGACCTCGAGATGAAAAAAATTGATTCCCTCCCTTCTGTGCATGACTCAGAGGATACGAGTACGACATCTCAGCGCGTAACTCTTCACCGTCTGCGTTTCAGTGCCCCAACTTTTCTCAACTTGTACTGTAGGTACAACATTTCAGCTCTGAACTTTTCACTTTTCAGAGCGTAATACTGGTCTTCCGCCATTATTATCCCCGGTCCTTTTCGTCAGCATAGTTTCTAACATGCGTAATATTTCCCAACTGATGATTTTTGTGCCATTTAATCCAGATTTCGAACTAGTTGAAATAGACATGATATTATCAGCCTAGGCCGAATTGCATGCACAATTTTCCCAAAGCAACCTTTCAAACAGTCAACTTCTTCAAAGTTCTTTGTCAGATATTGTAGTAGCTTGTATAACTGTTCCATTATTCTCCCGTATTCTCCGCCCCACCTCCTTCAAAAATGCCGTGGCTCTAGAGCCCCAGCTTCCCATTGTTTCGAACCCAATCGGCTGAACAACGTATCGGTAGCACGAGTACAGGCAGTATAGCGTTACACCAGATGCCACCTGTGACCTGGTACAGTCGTGTGTTTAATGCAAAGCGCCGATAATTTACGGTTTTACTTCAAAAAAAAGTCAAGAAACCAAACGTCTCGGTCACGAATCATGGTTGCGGTCAAAGGCAGCGCGCTGAAATGTGCGGCACTGACAAGTCGTACAACCCAAGCGAGGCTTATTTGGGAGAAAGCACTGTAAGAAAACAACTAAACGGATCTACACTAAACATCGTGGTTGGTGTGGTACTGAGGAAGTTTTCAGTTCCGTTAGTATCTTGCAACTCGACACTCCAGCGCTCTTGAAAATTAATCGGGAAGATAATACTTCTGCCGCTTAACGGACCTATTCTTCTGGGTAGCACGATTCTTAACCGAAACTGGTGTCTGCAGATTTATCAGTCAGTAGCACACTAATGGATCCTTCTTTATGGGCGCATAATATAGCAAAACAACTTATTTTGCGAGATCTTTAGAAAACAAGCTGCAGCCGTCTACGTACAGCTACACCGAACAGAATCAACACTCCGTACAAAATTGAAAAATCCCTCCCATGGCCCAAACGTCGGATATTCCATCGACTCCCCTTGTAAGCCAACCAAACTATACGTTGTCAACTTGCAGCTGACGGAGATAATCGCCGACTTCACTTTTCCCTGATCAACCGCATCCAGATTCCCATTCTTCCCACTGTTCAATGTTATCTTCTTCCCTGTGAAATTCGGTTGTGCATACAACACCGCGCACGTTCTGCTGCTAACATGTTCAGCGACTTCACTAACGCCGTACATTGCTCGTACTTCTTTGATGTCTGTCGGACTCAGTGCGTTCATCTGGCCAGTTTTATAACTGGCGTATTGTGGTTTGGGACGGATTGTCCAGACACTTGGATTCGTGGCGAACATGACCGTTGGGTAGTGCATTATGGAGCCAAAGTCGTATGCGGTCCCGAATATCTCACTGTTGTATTTGTTGAATTGATCTTGCATTCCTGAAAAATTACCGATGATACCGTTGAGAACTTGAGAATGTTATACAGTAGAAGTACGTATTCTGTTTTAAGTGTATCGACATTTACCTGGTTGGATGTTACTCCAGTTGATGTCGACATAAGAATCCCGATCTATTCTGGCCTGCTCGTGGTAAAAGCCAATGGCATGCAGCAGCTCGTGCATAATAGTTCCGTGCCCGAGGCAACCATTGCCTAATGATAATTCTCCAGCGCCGCGAGATTTTCCAATTCGACTGTAACATCTGCCAGCAGCAAGAAAGCACGTCACATCTTTTTGCTTCCAAATGAATAGGATATGCATTCAGCAAGCGTGATAGTAACTTTTAAGATCTTGAACGAACGCGTAATGTTACTATTATAAGAAACCATAAAATTAAAAACGTTTGGTGTGCCTTCAGCCTCTCGAATCACTTTACGACATTCAGCATTATAAAGCTTGAGGTAAGATTCTTTTCAGGGTTCAATAATTGTTAGATCTCGCGTTTACCCATTGCCCCGGATGATATTGACGTAATCCGAATGAGTGGTCCGTTGCACAAACCGGACAGCGCCGGTTTTCGTCTCGATCTCCCGCATAGCTTTAACAATCCGGTTTTGGTCCGGCCCGGTGAACTGCCCTGAAATCGCGTAAGGAATCTGCCCGTTCGGCCAGCGTTGATTGGCAAACACCCCGGCTTTGTTCCAGTTTGTTAGTTTGGCTTTCTGTTAAAAAAATGAAAGGTACGTGTTCTAGCGACCGTTTAAGAAACCGGTGGCTTTTACATACCAGATCCTCCGCCGTATCTCCTGGCTCGATTATGCCAGCAATATCTCCTTCGAACAGCAATGGTCCTTTTGTAGCCGGCGCGTCTTTCGTGACCTTTACGGATTCGCTTGAGTTCTTAGCAATCTGGAAGCCTAACGAAGCTCCGAATGTTCCATAAACGAAAGTCGACAGGCAAATGAATTCAAACAAATTAAACATGTTTCTGTGGGAACTTGGAAAAGGCTTTGCAAGCTAGTTCAAACTCTTGAAGAAAAACAGCGGTCTGTATATATGATATCACGGAGTGAAAGTCACAGAGTTGTGCTAATGTGTCAGATTTTTACGTGTTTAACCGTGCAACGTATGAACTGTCGCAGCGATGCTTCAAGCATCCTTTTTATATTGGTTGTCAGTACTGCATTCCTAAGTCCGGCTCAAACACCGTGATAGTAGCACGCGGAAGGAGAGTACTCGGCTGTCTTTGATGGATAACTGTGTCCGTATTTCGTCATGCTAATGACCTAGATTGACGACTGCGCGTAGAGACTTAGAGTCGTCGTTGACCACATTGCCTTCAGTGTGGCACGTTTCTTCTCAAATTTCGTACCTCTTTCCGCCTGGAAGCAGACGCGTTGGGCTTGGCAGATACGGCAGACTGATAAGAAGAAAAAAGGTTGGTCACAGCCAGTCTAATCAAAATTCAAGGGCGATAACTCGGTAATGCAAAAACTAAGGGTGGGTCTCGAATTCGAAGCGAATCTCGATACGGTACGGAGGCGTGGCTAAACGAAGATACGGT
>JAQGAU010004113.1:0-12098 GCA_034698045.1 Paramacrobiotus richtersi
AAACATTAATTACTGACGTGAAACATGACTCATTTATAATAAGCATTCTGTAGTCAACACCGCGCTACATCTGTTCATTGCGTGCATGGTTTCGTGATAGAAATAATCACGATTATCTGCTAAGTAGGCTTTCACGAAACCTAACTGATTATACACTAGTGTATGAACTAGTATACACTATACACTAGTGTATAGTACTCCCTTTCTAACGAATAATTTTATAATGGTGACTGCAATAGCGGAAACGCATTCAAAAATAGCGCACAAAATATTACTAGGCAGGAACTGATGCTCATTGTGACTTCGCGAGCTTTTTACACGAACATTCGTTACAATTTAATTTTATATACTGGAATAAAAAAGCAACCGGAAAAAAATCTTGATACGTTAAAATTAATACATCTGTCTCAGTGGACGAAGCGTAACAGCAGCCTGGTACACGGTCAAATAGTGCGGCTCTAAAGTTACGCAAGCAAGCTGATAAAAATGTAAACAACAAATTCAAACTCACTGGTCGTGAAAGGGCCGTAAACAGCGAAACATGTAAACAAACAGCATGGTATGCCTACCATACCTGGAAAGAATGATGTTGTGATGTTGTCAGCCAACAACCATTTGAACTATTGCAGGCCGCAATATCAGATATCCAACAAATGTCGACAACGCTAGCAAAACAATCTTTTCCGTTCCCAGTTTCGTAGCTGTTTCTCAATGGAATCAAGGATTACAGTCACAGATCGCTAATTTGATACTCCCGGACTGAATAAATGCCGCGTGGTTGAATAATACAAGAAAATTATTATTTAGAATTTCTTCACATTCCGTTTTTAACAATTCTGTTTCGCATATTGCACGACGAAAGCGGCCAAAACCCAGTTTTTTTTCGACTGACAACAACAATCTAGGGCAAAAAGGAAATGAGCATGATTAGTGAACAAGTAGCGTCTGCAGCATTGCTCCACAGAGTTTGTTGGAATCTCGGACGAACATACGGTTTGCCTAACCGTAGGCGGGTCTATATGGGTGGGCTTTTGGGATAGGTGCACCAATAGGCATTGAAGAACTTCCATTTCCGGTCACAGATTCATAGCTAGTATAAGCAATTTCAGCACATTTTTGACAGAAAACGTTCCAAAACACACATTACTGTAATTCCAGGTTTGCATGTGGAAATTCTTAGCCAAAAAGTAAATCGTTAAATTAAATGAAAATTATAAAATGGTCAGGATCTTTAAACCGTGAACTTTCGCGTACCAGTACTGGTACCGAATCACTGAGACTTACTAATTAGTCTTGTTTTTGTTGCCGACTAAGTACACGACAGTTGCACTTTCCGCGTTTACTGCTTGATGGCTAACACGGCAATATTTTCCAGCTGCTTTCGGGCAAAACCTGTTCCAGGAGAGTCTGACCACAGTAATGAGAAGTTCGACTGTCTCAGTTTTCGGCAATCTACATTTTGCTTTATTTTCAATTTCTTCTCGTAAGCACTAGCTACTTATACATACCCGAAATTTTCGATTTTCTTGTGCGAGAATGCCGATTTTAGCGAAACATTGGGCAAAGATTTCCAACTTATTATACGTATGCCGTGTAATAAGTTTACTGCGCAATTTGGTTCGCAAATTGTTAGTTTACACCGAATCGCCAGTCTGCAATACATTACTGATACACAAATGTTCCCACAAAAAGCGAAGATTTCATTTATCACATAAACGTCACACAACACAACCCGATCGACCACTGCACGGACTCCAAAGCCGCAAGTGTAATCGTCATCAAGGTAAACAATAAAAACAATCAGTGCGTTTCTTAGGACGTTTTCTTCTTTTTTGTCAATCCCCTGACCCTTTCCTCCACATTAACGGGTCTGAACAGTCGATGTACCGGCTCATCCTTCTCTTCCTTCACCGGCACGTCTTCACCGGCCTCGCGCAGCACATCGACCATGCGTTGCTCCTGATCTTCCCTCTCCAGTCGTTCACGCTCGATTTTAACCGCCGTATGTGTCCGTGGTCCCTTTTCGAATGCCGGAAGTTCAACCGTCTTCGCTCCCTTTCCAGTTATGAATTCTGCCATGGGAAGTCCTTCTAATTTAAAATACGACTTCAGATCAACCACTTTGGCTTCTTCGTTCTTTTGCGCAATATGCATGGCAAAAACACCAAAATATTTAATAATGGCGGCAGCATCTTCCTCTGTAATGTTGAAGTGCTGACTAATGGCAGGCTGCGTCCAAATGGAGGGATCTTGCTGGTGACTGGAGAGCAGCTCCAGGGCGCCCCTGAAGGTGATCTTTCCGGGTGAAACGGGGAGAGTGGAGGCGGGGCGGGCATAGCCGAACTCGTCTTGTTCAGGTGCCTGGCGCTCGTGTGGGAGGGGCTTCTGATGACTACCCTTTCGAGGATCCTGTTCTATAGGCTGCGAAAATGTATACCTCTTTATTATCCAGAAAAAGACACAGGATTCTCAAGTTAATTAGTTCATCAGAATTTAATTAATCTACCAAAATCTTCCAAAGGCTCCACGAGCAGAGTAAGCCTAAATTCGGCAAAATATGCACACTTCGATGTAAACAGTAAAAGACATTATTTCGAATTACTTCAGCAGAGAAAAAAAAAGGTAAGCCGAAAACTGCTAAAAATGCTCATGATAAATTCGCAAGACGAAAAATACACTTTTCACTAACCCCCTCGGTTTGAGGATACAAAGGCGCATTTTTCGAGTGGATTTCCATTTTCTTCAGCCATTCGTCTAAAACGGGATTTTTTTCTGTTTCCAGCCCCGGAATTTGTGACTCTTCAACAAAACCACTGTTAGAAAAAAGCAAAAACGCCCCTGTACTTCTTTTTACATATGTCATGAAGTCTTGAAAGTGCGATCCACAATGGTTTGGGAATGGGTTTACGACAATTACCGTTGAATTACGTCTACCAGATTACGTACTTGGAATAGGGTTTTCCTTTGCCATGCTCGCGATCATTTTTTCCTCCGTGGGGTACCTCGGAGGAGCTGCTCTGTCCGGACGATCAATGGCCCTCCGAGCGCGATTCTCCACATTCCAGTTTCTCGCAACGCGGTGAAGACCAGACCGTACCTGTCCCATCCCGCATCAGTGCATCACCGAGAAGTCGAGAACTACCGCGTCCAGAACCGCCACGAGTTACAGAACGCCGGGAGAAGAGTTGAAGCTGCCAACGAAAAAGGCCTTGTATCCAGTTTCTTACTGCTTGAGGAGATCGCAATGCACAACATTTATCACTCGAAAGCCTCAAAAGTCACCACAGCAGCTTGTTTTCCAAAAAAAACGATTGCAGAAGCCAAAACTCAAAAGTTCAAAACGCAAACTCACTGAAGCCGCGAAGTTGCATACCCCCAAAGAGCGGCAGTTTGTTAAATGCACCGGCGAAGATCCCCCGCAGTAGTTAGATTCCGCAAACCGACAGATCCGTTTCGCTTGTTCCAAACCTCTGTGGTAGTCAAAAATTAAAAATACTAACATGTTGTTGTGAAATTTTTATGAAACCGCGAGGACTGGCACAACGGCACATCATTACTGTTGTTAAACTTGAGGACTGCTTTTTCATGAAAAATGGCGGTTATTCTGGAGACCACACTGGGAGATATCACGATCGATCTGCTGGTGAAGGAGCGTCCGAGAGGTTTGCCGTATTAGTTATGATAAGAACTGATGTTTTCTTTGTTTTTGTGTAATTTTAACCTGTAATTCCTTTGTTTCAGCGTGCCTGAATTTCTTGAAGCTGTGTAAGACAAAATACTACAACTACTCACTCTTCTTTAATGTCCAGCGTGATTTCATCGCTCAGACTGGCGACCCAACGGGTACGGGCAAAGGTGGGGAATCTGTTTTCAGGTACTTACCGTATGTATTACGCTAGTTCAAGGAAGAATAAACAGGCGTTTTTTGGAGTGCCCAAGAAATGCGTGACAATTCTGTGCTGATCGTAGCAAATTGTATGGAGACCAAGCCGGATTCTTCGAACCAGAAACGGTGCCTGTGCTCAAACACATCAAGACGGGGACTGTATCCATGGCGAATAATGGACATAACATGCACGGATCTCAGTTTTTTATCACGCTGGGGGATAATCTGGACTACCTGGACGGGGTACATACGGTGTTCGGGGAGGTTAGCGAAGGGCTGGATGTACTGCAGAAGATGAACGAAGCCATCGTTGACGATAGCAGTCGACCATACCGAGATATCATGTGAGATTATTTTGGGGATGAAATTACTTATTGCACGAAAGTCTTTTACCTTGTTTTTTTTCAACTGCTCGATGCTTTCGTTTCTGAATTGTTTGTCGTTATTTTTAGTTAATCAGAAAGTTGTTAATAGTTGTTGTTTTCGATTTTCTCTGAGTCTCGTTTCAAGCGGGTTCATCTTTTTTGACAGTTTTCCTCGAATGAGAAACATCCGGCAGCTTTTCTACTGCATGCTGAATTGCTCGTTCTGCTACTGTCCGATGGTGAAATGCTTTTTTTTGGTTCATAGGATTAGCCACACTGTGATTTTGGATGATCCATTTCCGGATCCTGCCGGGTTGGTTATACCAGAACGGTCCCCTTCTCCCACTAAGGAGCAGCTTGATGTAAGCAGTTTTGAGATTTTTTAGAAGTTCACGACTTTTGTTGTTACCTGTTAGAGCTTGGAATGCTTCGTTTGATAGTAAAATAGCAGTACGATTAATCTACGCTCTGTTATGTCTGGGTGAATAACAGAATAAGTCAGGGAATACCGCTTTGACTTGTGGAAAACATAAGGACTTGCAGTGTGATAACAGGTTAACATAATATTCTAGGCCATGAGACTGGCACCGGAAGAATCAACGGAAGAATTCGAAGGGATGTCCAAAGAAGAAATGGATGAAGCCATTCAGGAAAAAGAATCGAAAGCTCGAGCGCAGATTCTGGAAATGGTAATTTGTTCTACAAGTGATTGTCATTATAAATTTCATACTTTCGATCTGATGATGTAGATGCGATGATGTATGTATGTCGCTTGGTGAATGCATCTGATTGGTTTCAGGTTGGCGATCTTCCAGATGCGGACGTAAAACCGCCGGATAATGTGCTGTTCGTGTGTAAACTCAATCCCGTGACAACGGATGATGATCTCTTCATTATATTTAGCCGATTCGGCCCTATCAAAAGGTTCAGAAGCCTAACAGCATTTTTTCTTGTGAATGACTATTAACTTATATGTTTGCAGTTGTGAAGTGATTCGCGACAAAAAATCCGGCGATTCCCTGCAGTATGCCTTCATCGAATTTGAAGCTGTATGAACAGTTGATTTCGATCGAAATTGTATGTTCATTATTGTTTTTGCTAACTTTATGAATTTTCTTCACTTGCAGCCCGATCATTGTGCCAATGCATACTTCAAGATGGATAATGTGCTAATTGATGACAGGAGAATTCACGTGGATTTCAGCCAGTCTGTTTCGAAAATAGATTGGATGAGCAAATGGAAACGTAAGTAAACGTGGACATTTCCAGATTTTTTCACGAAAAAGTTCCTTTATTGATTCTTATGCGCATTGTGTAGCGTTCTTCTGTTGTTTTTTTTTTTGCTTTTATTAACTGCTATGTTCTCATTATTGTTCGGTGTTGTTCGTGAAAATTAGTAGGAGTTTGCGTTTCGATACAGAATCACGTGCTGGATCCAAGAAGACTAACGCTTCCGCTATGGGAAATAATGAAAGTGCTCGAGACAAATCAAGTGCACCACAACGAAACAATAAAAGCAGTCCAGTGAGAACCGAAAAGTCTCGAGATAACAGGGAAGCCGGTCGAAAACGATCAGCCAGTCCGTCCCGCAGGCGAAGAAGCAGATCGGGAGAAAGGTCGTCAGTACGGGTAAGCGGTCGCCTTACAAAGTTAGAACGGTATCTAAGAATGCCTTTTTCACGGCAGTCTGTCTTAACCCAGTATGAATATGTAATTCTAAAGAGAGTGTGAAATTATAACCTCCATAAAGTTAAACACATGGAAGTCTAGCAGTGTAAAAGTACCTGAGTGCGCGTTTCGCCGATGCGTAAGATGACAATACCTTCGTAGAAATCTGAAGCCTCCAGAAGATCTCGGTCACGTGAGCGGATCCGGGATAAGCGTCGATCACGTAGCTCGTCCAAGAATCGTAATCCAGAAAGGCCTTCTCCACTTCCAGAGCGAAGTCGCGAACGACCGTCGGATCGTGATAGGAGAAGGGGTCGATCGCGTTCTCCAGAGTCTGACCGGCGTCGGAGACACTGAACATAAGACGATTTATTTGTTGTTTCGGTCTTTCTCGACGTGTTTGTTGTTTTCTGACTCCATGAATTCCTCTTGGCCAGATACTTATGTATATCGATGGTAAACGATAAATCCCACAACAGCAGCGATTGTTATATCGGTTCTCCGGTGTGGAGTTTTAGCGTTGTTGTATTCGTATTCATCGGTAGTCGTTATACTACTCCAGAAAAATAACCTTTGGCGATACAATAGTACGTATCATCGAGAGCAACTTTTTACCAATACCGCTTTATCACTCAGTTTCTTGGTTCGCTTTAATACTTATTTGATTTTCACACTACAGTGTATTATGTAACGGGAGCATATAACGTCCGCAGACCGGCCCGTTTAATATCGCAGGCTGAGCACGGTCAAAACAGCGCATACGTATTGTCGTGAAATTTAATATAGCAGTAAGTAGAATTATATGATTATCATGTTGTGAATTCAGTTAACTTGTAAGGGTGCTGTTGTTGTACCGGTTTAGAATCGCTTGACTCCATCTGTTCGTCACATTAGAATCTGATTTGGTAATTATTGTGCTGGCATTGTTAGCGTGTTGTTGCGTAACCACGGCTTGCCTTAAACAAAGTCATGTATATACATACATACGTATTTGATTAGCTTACGAATATATTATAGAAATTAAAAATAAATGGCATAATTTCTGCATCAAAAATAATTATTCGAACTATAGCACCCAGTGCGGACAGGGAGGGACAATAAGCTGATACTATTCAACAACGTTGTGTGGAAAAGAATCGTACATATGACTTATGAATTCCCAACAGTACCATTGACAGCGTAAAAGGTGAAGTGATGAGTTAATTAGGTGGATCCCCGGATGACTGTTAGCTGTGCTACAAATCTCTCGGCAAGATTGATCTAGCTTGCATCCAAGCGTATGAATGGATTTGAGCCTTCTCCATAAGATAAAATCATAATTTTCCTACCGTGTAAACATAATCACTCGCTAGTGTCATTAAAGTATTCGTAATCAGGTTGTCAAAGCAAATACTCCGATAATGAGGCCTTTATCAGATCCGCTGCGAATGGTCTCTCTGATATGGAGAAAATAATCCCAGTCACAAGCGATAGAGTATGCTTCGCAATATGTGCTCCTGTACGTATGTATAACAGGTTATTACAGTACTCACACTCACAACCGCTTCCGGTCCCTAACCTGTCAGATGTGCAAGAATTCTAACGTGTGAGTCCGCACGTACATGTTTTTGTTAGCGAAGGTGTTCTGCGGAGTTATAAAAATTTGAGCCAAATACAAAAAAATATAAACTGAAACGTGCTTCTGTTTTTTTTGCGATTTCTTCGATTTCACCGGCATCATGAATTCTACCGGGCGAAGCAAAAACAGTACAATAACCTTTTCGGACAATCAACCGCTAGCTAGACGTATGCTTGTCGCTTGTTATAGGACCTTTTATTTGCTGCTTCTCGACGTTTTTTATCATTTATTACATGTATGCGCAAAATTCTTTGTGAAGTCGTTCTCCTTTTTTTGCGTCAAAGGGTAACCAGAACAGCAATTAGGAACGTACAGCGTAGACATTCATTCGATAATTACACCGTTTCTGAGAACAGCGTACTACTTTCAATTAAAAAACCCAGTGTCCCGTAAGTGGTTGATTGAAATATAGTTTGCGGATTAGTACGCCCGTACCATTTGGTCACAGCTAGCGGTAAGTGTGCGAAATATAACAAGACCAGAATTAATTGGAACTGCCTGACTTCCCAACGCCTAATGAGGGTAGATTTATCCAGTAAATTGTTCCCAACGTTATAATTATTTTCTTGTGACAAGCTACCAGATGATACATATCCGCAAATTTTGCAACGAACTGGCCAGAAGCGGTGTTCTGTACATTCTCACCTGTCTTTGATTATGGCATCAGCCGATTTCACCTTCAGCTTTGTCCAGAATATGTCTAAATTATAGGGCATTATGCGGCACGCCGTTGTTCATCCACGCACCAGCTTGCGACCTATGGTAAATATCACAACGGAAGAGAATTCGCACAGAACTGCATAAATAATGCCAGAGGTCATCTA
Organism: Paramacrobiotus richtersi; assembly: GCA_034698045.1. Taxonomy (NCBI): domain Eukaryota; kingdom Metazoa; phylum Tardigrada; class Eutardigrada; order Parachela; family Macrobiotidae; genus Paramacrobiotus; species Paramacrobiotus richtersi. The sequence continues at coordinate 8,362 of JAQGAU010004113.1, forward strand.
CTGTACTTGTGAAAAAATGTAACAACGATGTGAATTGTGTTTCCGTTCCTTGTGCAGCACTAATAATTTAATAATTGTAAGCAGTAATCCACTAAACAATATTGTCTTACGTTGTAAAACAATGTAAGGATATTCGAAAAAGTTTAATTATGCAACTTAACTTAATATATATAAAGAGACCATTCGACAGCAAATCTTTGGCGAGAAGTTTCCACTACCATTGTTTGCCATCCTTTTATACTAAAATATGTAATATATTCGCAGATGAAACGCTCAGTTGCACGATTCTTGTCTTGATGTTACTTGCTAGTTTGCATCTGAATTTTTAATTTGTGCAGTGACGGGTTAAGCTGAGAGTATTAAACACAAATAAGCCGGTGCTTCTCACACGGGCTACTGGTAGATCATTCCTCTTAGATATAAAGTCTGCCTGAATACATTTTTAAATGTTAGAATAAAGCCCTTAATAAGATATGATTATTCCAACCGGATGCACTGCATCAAAAAGATTGAATTCTACACTTAGCATTTTCGCGATATTTTTTCATTGTGCGATACGACCGGAAGCGATAGCAATTATAGTGCAATTTAGTCAACCGCATGCGCGTTGCTCTTCTGTGGAACTATGCTCCGGGATGCACTGATACACCTTTATCTATCACTTAATAACGATAAAATTAGCGTAAAAAATACGAGAAAATCCGAGACTTTCTAACCGCGAAATCGCTAAAATCCGGCGGTCATTATAGGATTGTAGAATCCAAGGGAGATATTGTCCCTTTCTTACCAAACCGTTTCCGTACCATCGTCCATTCAGCAGAACACTGAATAGACACAGTTGGGGCAATGCGAAAGAAGCGTAACTCTGTAATTAAGATCAAACTACTTCCATTCTTATGTTGCAGCCAATTTGGTATGCGCTTCATATTCCGAGCGCATTCTGTTTATATTGTAAAAGGAAAATTGCACTATTGACAGTGTGCATCTTTGTGAGCCGGCTGTATGACAGTGCATCTTCAATATCCAATTAGAAGGCTAATTTAAAACGACAGATAACCGACACGTCGTGCTCTTGTGAACAATGCTATTTACAAGTAATTTCTGTACGTAGCTGTTCGTGCACTGCTGTGGCTGTTCGCCCAGTAGGGCTTCTTTGTTGGAAACAACTTTGTCTTGTCACCTTCACAACGTTAAACGGGCGCATTTTAAATGTTTACAGCGTTGCAACATGGTCGCCTGCTGTTTACTGCCGGAACCGGCATGTTAGTTAGCTTACTCAGTATACAGCAACAATTTTAATATTTATGAGTTCGTTAATCTTGTGAATCATCGTTGTTAACACATTTTATTGATCTTTCAAACACAAAATCTATGCCCAGAGCCCCATGGCCCGTATGAAATTAACTAAATTCAAGGAGCAGAACGTCAGACAAAGCCATTATTAAGCGAGCTTAAATCCAAAATTCAGAAACAATCGATCGAGCATAATTACGGTGCACAATTTCAATGTAAATTTGTTTAAAAAGATTTACACATAATTTATAAAGTGCAAATAAGTTTGTCGTTCAGTTTCAGGTCCGTTTAAGGTGCCGCGGCGAAAGTTTAAGCAGGTCTAAGCCATAATAATCAGATGTATGCATAGTTTTCTCAGCACTGCGGCGTGTGTCGAACTGTAACTTTATGTCGAACTTTGTCCATAACAAACGTTAACGAGGATTTTCACAATCCGTGTTGCTTAAGAGTTTAATTTTTAACAATAACCAATTAGACATTCTAACAGTGGTGCGGTTTTAATTTTTGAGTTCAATGTAAAACTAGCCTTTGCATCTTTAGCTGGAAGCGCATTGCTGCATGCTTGGATCTGATCTAGAATCTGTAAATTATGAGCGATATACATATAAGCGCTGTTTAATATTAGTTCGCGCTTATAATTAGTGTTACGCTTCAGATCTGACTTGAGGCTGGTACAGTTCGGCGATTCTGTGCAAGCTCAAGGGCATCATTAGCCAGAGATAATTTGCCTGCATGCGATCCAATTTTCAGAAAAGTTCGCGAGATTTACAGCGCTCGCTCTTGACCGATCATGCTGGCTAATTTGTTTACCAGTTTGTATCGGCTCAAGAAGAAATAAAAGGACTACTGTTTATGGAGAATTTCATTAATTATGTTACACTGCTTTGCTCCATTGTCACAATTGACGTTACATGAACAGCCCGATTTTTATCTATTCTACAGCTACTGTAGTTACTGTAGTCAACAAAATTTTAGGCAGTTTCTCTTTACTTTCCAGGTATTGCTAAAACACTCTTCGACGTTCGTTATTTCCTTAGCCGTACTTTAGTTGCTTTCCTACAGGGTAGAAGAAAAAAAGTTCAAGTATGTGAAACTGGAGAATCTGTTATATATGTGTTGCGAGTACCGTTACAAGGGATTTATCCAACGATAACAGAAGCCAAGAGAGGGATATACAGTAGAGGCTCGTACAGTATCTAAAACAAAGTGATTTGCTTGATAAAGCAAATCACTGACATTTGATCTGAATTGTTATGTCAGTTATGCTGGATATTATGATATACATAACTATGTACAGTATATTATAATGCCCAGCATTACTGACGTAACAGTTCAGATCAAATGTCAAAACCAAACGGTTTTTCCTACGATAATCGATATTCTTAAAATTAATCACCTTGAATGTACCGTACCTATAGACAGCACAATTGTTTCTTCTGTTAATGAGACTACGTTTCTTATGGCGTCCACACTGGATATGGAAAACGATCACATGCATCAAGTTCTCAAAGAGATATTTCCAAAGAATTAACTTTGACGCGTCCGCCTTTATATTGTTGATAATAGTCAAATCTTTTACAACAACGTTAATCAACTGGAAGAAGATTCCAGGGTCTTCTCTACGTATACCATTGATAATTCCCAAGTAGGTAAGTAAGTAACATACTTATACAAGGTAATGGCGATATTAACATATGGCTTCCTATGACCTATCGGTCCTATGACCTTGTTTTTTGTTTCAGCGTTTAAGCATGGAAATAATGCGCGGTAATGTCAGTTTGATTTTGGCTACTGTCCCTTCGCGTGCTAACTGGGACAAATTTTTTATTTGATTTTTGGAATTTTCATCGTGTCAACATTGTTTCTGGGATAAAGCTGCAACCTATCGGTACTCATACGTTGTGCTTACTATGGACTTTCATTTACGAACTTAATTAAGTATAAATATTTAATATGGCTACCCCGCTACCAGCATAGCTTTAATCTGGAACGTAACCATCGTCAACACTGTAACGCTGTTAAGACGTAACCATATATGGTTACGTCTTAACAGCGTTACTATATAGTAATTATAAACCAACTGTATTACAATATTATGCATCATATAAGTCAAGATAAGTGATGGACCACTGATGGTGCGCGTGGAGGGCAGTGTTAGTCATTATTTGATGATACTTCCGACTTTATCGGTAAAGAATAAAATAATGCAACACGTCTAGTTTGCGTGTGTTCACAATCTCTTTAAATGCCGGAGTGCGCTAATCTGACATAATCTGGTACGATATACGGTGTCTTAAATAAATCAAGCAGATAATGGCATTTTTCGAATTTTAGAATGCACATTGTCAAAGGCGACGTCGTATGAAAAGCGACATTGATAGCAGCATAACAGCATACCCGCTGCGGTGGGTTGGATACCAATGAAGTTAGTGGCCGGCATTTTC
>JAQGAU010004114.1:0-12098 GCA_034698045.1 Paramacrobiotus richtersi
GCCGCTGTTGCGCAATAACCGGACGTTGCGCGCACAAACGGATTTCTCGACAGTGTATATCCATGTTCTGGTTATTATAAACAATAATACACCTGGGTGCAACGACTACAGGTGCGCGGCTGTCTTCATTTCACTTGTAGTTATAGCAATGGGTGGAAGATCGTCTTAAATGAGTTAAGGTGTTGGTAATTAATTTGCAATAAGCTAAAGCCAAATTAGTGCTGAATGGTGACATCGTAACAAGTTAACATGGGTTTTGGGTATTCAAGCGATGCAGTGCTATATCGTAGTGGAATGGCTGTTAAATGTCTATTATATTGCTGGACTGCGTATTACCGCGTATACGCGGATGCATTCAGTTTGAGCAAAAACCTGAACACACCGAGATATTTTTTTCTCTATATTTTGAGCTAGAACGTGGTATTTGTACTGGAAGTGGAACGAAGTTGCAGAAAACGCTCATAGCTGTCATTGAAATCTGTTCACCAAAGGTTCGTCTTGGAGCGGGTACAGTTGCTTGCGGATATGGCACCCGCTCAGGGCGCGTTCACGTAACTGAGTGGCCTCAATCCTAATAATATCGAAAATCAGTCACCAGTGCTTTCAGTTGTTAGTGTTCTGTAATCTGTAAATCTGCAGACTGCAGTTTATTCCCGTGGGTGAGATTGCCAGTCTTATTCTGATGTCGGAGTTCTTCTTGTAGTTTGATCCTGCCGTATCAGGAAACAGCTCCTTCTTCTATGCAGATATTACTTGATCTGCTTTCCGATTTCGATCTGTGCGAATCGGGAAGGACAGTATGGCTGCGGATCCCTATAAAAATTTGCGGAGATTCCCGCCAGGCAGGGCCGCTAAGCCAAGAGACCTTCGATCAGGTTAGTTTATCCTAATTTGCAGTCTTCTGTTGAATCTGTTGAGGCTTAGTGGGACCGTGCTCTTCAGCATCGTACACGTTAGCTCGAGGTACATATATCGATATGGAAAGCTTTCTTATCGGGTGATTACTGACTGCTGTTTTGCACGCTGTTGATTTGATTCCATTCTGAATGTCACGATATGCTTCAGCTGATTCTGAACCTGACTGCCATAGTGCCGAAGTAGCCCGAAATGTCCGTCCGTCTAGGAAGAAAAAGCAACGAAACCCAGGAGCAAAACCAGGCTGTACTGCAAAGACCGTACTGCACCAGCATCATTCTGGATCGAGCGATCATTCTGGATCATGGTCAGTGACTCAATTGTGATATTGTGAGAATGTGGAAAATATCCGTTTTCACGTGTAAAATTTGATTTTACGTGTACAGATTGTTTACAACGTTTTTAACGACTGCTACAGTACTAGCGTCACTCATTCACTCTTCGCATTTTTATGGTGATCCACTTTCAGAATTATCGAACAATTTTCGAAAATTTAAAAAATTTATTAGAAAATATAAAATTCATATTGTATATTGATGCAGAGAAATACCGCATTTTCGAGCAGGGTTTTTTGCAATATGTATCATATATATATACAGATTTTAATAAAAGTTACCACGCAAACCGACGGATTAAGTACCACTGACTGACTTGCAGGTTCGCAACCGAGTACCGCTCGGGATGAAATTTTCCAGGAATGCAAGAAACGCCTGCACGAACTGCAGGCACTGATACAAGCGAGTATCGATTCTGCATACGCATTCGGCAACAACGACCAGCGACGTTTCGTACCGGGTGAGCATACTGCGGATTTGTAGTTTACAGCGACTGTTTGTTGCGAATTTTTTTACCCAGTGGAACCGTCACTTTTTGCTGCTTTATTCGAAACATACTTCGAACAACAGTCGAGAACAAACGTTAACATGATAGCACTTCGTTTTTATCTAAATTTAACGTCATAGATTTTTAATCCTTTTCGGTAAATAAGGTGGTAGTGTATTTTTTAGGTGAGATGGTCCTTGCTCTCTGCGACGGCGTGTTCTACGAAGCACGTCGCTGCACGTGTAAGACAGACCCTTTTTTTGCTCCATACATTCAACGACATTATACACAAGATCCAGTGTTTATTGATTATCGGGTTTCAGATTGTCCACTACAGAGCCCGTTCTCGCCAAGTTGAAACACTTTCGTAGAAGTTCACCAAAACGCTTCCTATTGCAAAAACTTGAATTCTTTCTTTTACAAAGTTGTTCACCTACTATTTAGCCGTAGATTCGTATTAGCATACCTGGATTTTGGGAAAACGGGATGCGGCTGTGAGCATTGCGGCAGATACACCCGCGATTAACTTCAAAACAAGAGTTTTTTCTTCTAAATTGCGCCAGAAATATCCAAATCAGCAAAGTCGTGAATTATCATTGTCTATTTTAATGATAAATAGTAAGGTATCCTCAGAAATTATTGACACTGAGAAAAAAATTGCGTTCATTAAATATAATTGTTTTGAAAATGTTCGAAAAAATCTCGGACCGAGCTCGGGCGGCCATTTGCTTAACTTTCCAGTTGGGTTTGGTGAATCGCCAGATTAATTCAAGAACTTATTTCATCGCATTAAGGACTCTCTTCTGACTATGTCTGTATGTTTAAAAGTGGAAAAACGCGCACAGGGTCTCGAGGAGCCAAAGAAGAACCTTCCGGTGGTTTCGGGAGCGTCCCGCTGACCTTCGGCCTGCAATAAACTGGACGACCGGTGTTCCAGCAACCCGGAAACGCAACATTCGCAAAGAATAATGCTCTATCAAAAGTTTTTGTGTTGGTCGGAGTCGATTCTCTTGCACTGGTGTTTTTCACAAATAATTATCCAAAAATGTCCGCAATGGAATTAGCGATTCCCGACAGCATACATTTGCTGGTGTCCCTGATTTGAAAATTCGCTGTAATTCCGAGTTTCGACGGATCATGACCAAATTAATCTTGTAGTATGCCAACAAGATGTACATTACATTGAAGGTCTAGAGAGGTGAAAAGGTGCAATGGCTATTGATTTGTGAGATGTCGAAAAAAGTGTTTCAACTTGGCGAGAACGCTCTCTGTACAGTGTTACCTGTCCCGCGAATAGTAGCATGTTGACAATCCGACAGTTTTGACTTGCTTCGTGCACTATCTCAACTGGTCCAGTGGTGAGTCTTACAAATTACACGCTGTCGTATGTCTCCACAATAAACACCGCTCACAACCCAACGTCTCGGATTTCGACAGCTTTGGTATCGTGTGAAAGAGTGTAACACGGTTACACGGATATGAATAGATCTGCTCTCAAATCTTTCCGAATATGTATGAAACACGAAGTAAAAACACGAAGTGTAGTGTAGCGGCTGTTGGTAATGTTATAGTGTAGCGGCGATTCCGTGGGTTAACGAGAATTCTGAGTTTGTTTTGCTCAAATCCACAGTATTCGGAAAGATCTGAGAATAGTTCTAGCATCTGCGCGCTAGGCTCTTTAAAGCGATACCAAAGATGTGCAAATCAGAGACGTACAATTTGGTATTGTAACATATTCGCTCTCGCAAAATCCTTCGATAGTTTGCTGTGTTCATCGTTCATCTTTCGTTTTACTTGTAGATGAAGACGAAGAGCACATGGAGATGGAATTACTCTCTCAAGAAATTGATTCGGCGAATGCTGCGGCTGGCATGTTGTTCGCACATGAATGGAACACATGGTTACGGTAAGTATCGATCAACTTGTAACGCGTTTCTTTAGATTACTGATGAAAGTTTGGGTTGTACAGGATGCAGTCTGGGATGGAAGATCTCGGGCCGGGAACATGGTGTCTTGAGGATGAGGATTTTGCACAGCTTGAGCGTTACTGGAAGATCCACGGCGGAATGGAGGAGTCGTTTGCGGAATATAGCGGACGTCGGCAGGCGGAAGCTGCTGTGAGCAGTCTGTCTTTGAACGGATAAAGTGCTCGTCGAAATGGTGTTTCTCTTACACGTGGAATGGGTCCACCAAAGATGGCACATGGCATTTGTTGTGAAAGTTTCAAGAAGTTTGGGTAAAAGCCTGAATTATTTGAGAAGAATGTGTGTTTAAACTTTTCGCGGCTGTTGCGCAACAACCGGACGTTTCGGCTTTGCGGACTGGACACTGTGAATTGCTGTTCTGGCTATTATAAATCATAACGGAGGCTAGTGCAATGTTTACAGGTGTGCGTGGGTGTTGTAGTTTCACCGATACTTCTGACAATACGCAGACAGTTCTTTTAACTGTGCGGCTTTCACGGCTAGCACTTGTGTTGCTGTTAAGAATGTTTCATGAATAATATATAGTAGTATGACTGCGTTTCCTGTACAGTTGCTACTGCAGATCCGGTAGTTTATTTGCGTAAATTCTACTATACAATTACGAATGGTACGAACAGAGTCGTATATTCGTTTCATAAGCGCTGTGAATTGGAAAAATGTCGGAAAATGTTTATTTTTCGGGGAACAAACTGTAGCGTTTCGCATCGGTATTACTAGTATCGCAACTGGGGGAAAAAAATTAAATAATGAATAGCTCAAGAAACATTTACGTAACCGGCTCGTCCAGACGGTAGAATCTGCGGTTTGATCGAATGTCAGACTCTTGGTATAACACAGGGCAGTCAATATTGACCATGGTACCGTGACTTTACGGTAGTTACAATGCTTGCAACTGACAAAAATATGACAATATAATCTTCTTGACTATATACACGATGTCATCGGCGGAGACTGCGAGCATAATGACTGATCCTAAAACTTTCGTCGCTCTGAAGTCTGGACTGCTTCTCGACTTCCAACAAGAACCTTCGCCTTTGATTTCAGTCTGATCGGTCCTCCTTATTCTGCTTTTCATCTGGCTGTTTGGAGTACCTCTCGCAGCCATATTGTTGCTTTGATCTGACACGACAAAGTTTAAAATTTAGGGAAGTCTCTCTTCCCTTATAGCTGGAAAGAACCGCGATGGGGTGACGCCTTACGAGGCTGCTCCCACAAAACCGCAAATTAGCCGAGAACGCTGCAAACCTGGCAGCTGTTTAGGTGGGTACATGAGAGCGAGAGCAAACTGACGAACGGAAAACGAGCTGACAGTGTAGCACCAGTAAATCCTTCAAAGGCACATTATGCCCGCCCTTCTCAGGCCGGTACTGCCGCTCAGCCTTTCTGACTGGCTAAGGTCATATTGACTCTGCCTCTGAAAACTGAGCTCAAGTGCTTCGTGCTTCATAATACAAAGAAAGACAAAGGTCTAAAGTTATCGCCCTCTGCTGGCCGGCCGACCTGTTACTGCCACTAGCGGTGTGAGTTGCAGGTCATTCTTTTCCGCTGAGAATTCAGTTGTATTTTAACCGCGCAAACACTTTTGCTTCTCCGTAGTACATTTGCTTAGCAATGGACAATTCAGTAGAACAATCCGCGTTCCATTCTGCTCTTGGATCGATCAACAAACTGCCCGTAGAAAAGAAGCACCCCGTTTCGATTTTGCGCCACGGTGAGCGTACCGAACTTCAGGGAGACGATGGCCTCGAAGCACCATCGCCAGTCGAGGATGGTCTCCGCCAGCCGTCCATGGATGAAGAGTACCATGCAGCTTGGGCTCCCCGGTTTTCGCCGGACTTGTGTAGGATTCATTTGAGAACTGGTACGAGTGTCATTTTATATACAAATCTGGCTGAACATTCCCCATTCATGATTTTAAATTTATAATGAGACACTGAGATTGTATAAGGAGGATCTCGTTTACAGATGTTATAACACACGGGATAACGAAATTACGCTTATATGATCTCACTGGAAATGTTTTACCTGTTTGGCTATTTTTGATGCAAATTTTCAGAAATTTGATAATTACGCTTTCAAACAAAGTTCTTTCGTGAAAGCTAGAGAGTTGTACAGTGATGACTGGTTTCGTGGTGTATTCTGTATTTTTGTTGCTCTTTAGAACTTGACCGCATCATCACTGCCCAAGTGTAATTAACAACAATTTTTGCTGGATGAAGTTTTCAAACTAATTTTTCCTAGTTTTGCCTGCTAATGACTACTTTCTTTGTAGTTGCACCTGTTTAACACATTTACGAATCGGATGTTCTAATAAATTCAGCTCACTGCGGACTCAAATCAGAGAAACAACGTCATTTGACCCATCATGCTCGGTTGTATCGGTCTATCGGTTGCGAAATATGTTTGGCCATGGAACTATAGAGTTAACGAAGTCTCTTGCAGGGGATATTGTTTATGCAGCGGCCGCGCCACGAAAGGGTGTGAAAGGAACATACTGGTGGCTGGCGCGCATTGTGGACATCCGTGACGGTGAAGAATCCAAGCGCTCCTTTTCGATTCGATATGTCTGTCGCGAAAAGGCCAAGAATGTCCTGAGGTATACGAGCATTCAGCCAAAAACTCACACGTCACATGTCAATGCATACTGCCATCGTAATCAAAATATGTTAATAAAAATATATGGTGTATGGAAAATTAGAGATTCGTTATAATTTAATGTCCGGTATTGGTACCGTAATTATAAAAGGAAGCCCGAGTGGGTATCCTTGGGTGACCTGATGCTGGATAGCAAAGAAGCGGAAACTAAGGCAACCCGGGAAAATGCCGAGTTCCAGAAACAACTGCGTAGCTCAGCGCGTCCATCGGTGAGGATCAATCGCGGTAAAACTACTGCCAAGACCGGTTCGAAAAGGCATGTCTAGTGAATCTCCCGTTGAACCAGCAGTACAGCATGGTTCATCGCCCGTTATTGTTAGAATTCGTTTCTTATCAGTTTCGATTTATTTGGACGGTGTATCATTTTTTCGTTTGACTGCTTACGCGTTGTGTAGATTTTCTGAACCTGTCGCTCTTTCGTTTGTTACTTCATTGTTGCAGATGCCATGTTCGTATGCCCGCAAAGAGTTCGGTAGCGTTTTCTTTTTTTGCGAAAGTGCTTTGCGTTTGTACAAAGTCAGTGTGAGATTGTTGTGGCATGCCACCATTGCGGGAAGTCAATAAAATTCCGATATTCGTTCGTTTATAGTTCACTCGTGTACGATCAGCCCCATGTGCCTCCTACCGAGACAATGCGCAGAGAACTAATGCTCGGGCAATTTTTACGACGTCTGGCAGAATAGTGTTGCATGCACATTTTGTCTGAGGTTCAGCGTGATTTACTTCAGACGCACGCACTATGTACACATTCTTCATAAGACGCACATTACGATTTACGACCACTATATTTGGTAGACACATTTTTCACGTAATCGAAAACAAAAGACGAATTCTCAAGAAATTGCGCGCTTTTTACTGTGGCACCTTACCCCGCCGCACGTACAATTCAAATATGTCACACAGCAGACTTGTGACTTGTTACCGGGCGAAAACGTCTACGTACGTGCGTTTGGAAGAATTCTTCCGTTTGACCAATGATTGCTGTCTACAAACCTATACAGCGAAAAATTCTATCGCAAGTCACTCAAGTGTATATTTTCAGTAACATGTCAGCAGCAGTTACCGAAAAATTTTCACCACCACTGCAGCCACCGTTCTACGATTTTAGAATTTAGATACCGTCAGTAACCCGATCGTTTATTCCGGTTTTGGTAAATGCAGTATTGTAGATACCGTAGTGTCTCACAATCGGCCGCATGTCATGAGAAAGTGAGCTTTGTTGTTGCGAAACCAGTTCTTGGCTTTTAAATGCTTGTTTTTTTTATCCCGGATGTGCTCGAAAATTGTTTACCCCTTAGGCCTTTCGGTTGGTTCCGCTGATGCGCCAAGTTCTAGGCTGGCTCTTCGTTGAATTGTTTACATATTCAACCACAATTTGTACAGGTGACAACACCCATCAGGTCCACACCATCTGCTGAATTACGGGGTCATTGCACGAAATGGGCGCCACGTAAAATGAAAAATACTTTCTTTAAAAGAATTACATATTATAGGTAGTGAACTGTACAACCACAATTATAGGTAGTGATGTTCCCGAATCTTACAGACTACGCGTTCTGGTGCGGCAGGCTTTGTCGCCAATCGAGCAAACCGCTTGACAGTCCAGTCTCAGTCCAGAAAACAAAAGTTGATAAGCCTGACATTTTCAAATTTGATAAAACTGTATAGTGCAAAGCGGATAACAACCAGTACTAATCATACAAACGCAGGTACAGACGTTCACACGGTAAAACTTTTCCAGTATCTAACGTTAGTTGAAAAAGCCAACATTTAATTCAAAGTTGAGTAGTCTTTCGAAGCCACTCCAAATTGGATTTGTGGCGGAGATCGACGAAAATGTAATCGTGGCCACGCTTCATATCTGTGCAACTACGAAGGAAGTATGTCATGTGTAAGTCAAACTCTGCTTATCGCTGTCCTTTTCTTCAACAAATGGTTGTACGTACTCTCCTGACGTGGCTACTCCAATACCAATGATCGAATATTTGTCAAGTCCTTCGTCGAATAGTATCAAAGCCGCCCCATTCCCCTCGTGGCACACATCGTGAAGATACTCATCGGGATCCATTACGGTGCAGAGCATGTCGTCGGAGAGGTAGAAATCGTCGAAACCCTGGGCCCAGAACATTTCACGGCACTGGCTTGCCTCGACAAGGATCAGTCCTCTGTTTATCTCGAGGTCCAGTACGGTTCGTGATTCTAGTGATCAAACTCAGTATAGCAGTATTACCTCATGTTGCACGACTGTTGCTTTTAACCTACTTTCTATTCCTTCAGTTCCGTTCTCCAAAACATACCGCTGCACCCCATAGTTCCACTGCACCACATACGTTTCTTTCGTACTGTCGGTCTTTTCCGCGTTATCCACGCCTTCAACCGGCAGTTCTAACTCTCTCGCACTGTCAAGTTTTGCGTTCTCCTTTAAAAACAGGACTGCCACATTATGTGATTGGCCGGATTCCGGGACGTATTCGGGATGCACAACAATTTTCTCTACGCTGGCCGTGATACCGGGAACCGGTATCCTTCCAAAGTCGCCGTTTGGTAGCTCTCCAAATTTGCTGGATTGTCTCACCACTACTTTGACACCGTCTGCCGAGGTTTTAAAAGTGCAGCTAGCAGTAGTGATGACTGTCCTTTCATCGAGGAGGGTTCCGGTGCAGTATTTCGTTTCTTTCGTCTCGTGTGCTGTCACAGCAATGCTGACAACACGGGACCAGTTTTCCATATAGTTTCGGTATTCCAAGTGGGGCCGATAGTTCTCTCCCTTCTCTGCAACATACAGATGCAGTTTGTGTGTGTCCATGTTAAAGCGTTTTTCAGCACGTCACACAAACATCTGTCAACCCGGCAACGTCCAATTATACCGTCCACGAGTTATACAATTATTAAAGTTTTGTCATATCTTGCTGCAACCTTTACTGATTTATTTGGCCATACTGATAAGTATGGACACTGCTATGTCTTCTGTTAGACGATCACTAACTCTTCTTGTGCTTATTTTGAATACTGACCGAGTGCCTTGACGCAGAGAATCTGGCCAGGAATCAGGAGTTCCACGTTATCCTGAGGATTAAGCAGTCGGAGGTCGTGCCGACGCAACCGATAAGGGCTGAACGTCCAGAGGGTTTCGTTGACGGGATCCATCACAACATGATGCCGCTCACACTTTGGTGCTTTGACCATTCCTTCCGGGATAGCTCCCATGCAACCATTCCGGTATGACAATATTGATAAGACGCAGATTAGCAGCGAAACTACGCGCTTCATTGTGCTATTGTTTTGATCCGACGAACTTATAAACTAGCGGCACCCACGACTTCTATCTATGGAGAACTGGAGAAGATATAAGCGTTGAGGCTGCACTGTATGTCTGAGTGTTTGCTGCATGCCTGAGAAAGTCGGTTTATTGTTTAACCGGATTTCTCACCGTTGTCACTGGTTATTCGAGGCCATTCCGGCTATGCCAGACGATTGATTGCCCCGAGGCCTTAATGTTTGGGTCGATGAATCAAGCTCCAAGCGATTCGTTGTGTTTATCAATTTTCCTCGTTGCCTGCCGAATCGACCGAAGCGGAGCCAAGGTCCTCTATACTCAACTCAAGTGGATCTCAGTGTCTGTCCGTCATTCCGTCGGTCGTTCACGATTATTATTTATTTTTAATATTTATTAATAATACTAAATAATATTAAAAATTGTTATTCTATTAAATTATTAAATCGCGCGCGTAGTCGTTGTTCGCTTCGGTCACGCAGTGACCGCTACGAGCGAGTGCACTTTCCTAGTAACTGTACCTATAATTATTATGTTTGTAGTCACTTAAGACAACATTAGCATCACCATTTGGACAGTACATACTGTAGTACTTTGTGTGGTGATAGTACTAACATACATTCACTACCACCATTCCACATTATAAAGAATTTCACCTTGGGGCAAACCGAATGACATTAAACTCTACAAAATGGGATAAGGGAACGAGTTTCTCAACCGGCCGGTATATAGCCGATGGAAATGGTTGTCCGCTCCAGTCGCTTTACAGTGTAACTGTCATCATATTGAAAACTCCCGCATGGACGCTTGGCCAACATCCTGATTGGTGCTTGTCGAAAACGATTTATTGATAGTGTCTCGTGCATTAGGTCCTTATGGGTGGAGTGCTCGCAAAGCACCTTGTGCATGAAAGATCAAAGAATATGTGTCCGTGCAGTAGAACTGAACTTCCAAACTACACATCTCGACAAATGAAACCTGTAGATCTTGATGTGCACCCAAATATGTACGCTAACAAACTTAGAAGTATCTGATGTTCGATCATCGATGACTCAGGGGCCGGTACTGAAAGTGAAGTACCTGGTCATGGCAAAGTACGTGTGGTATAGTCGGTCAGGAATCCAGTTTGAAAATTATATGGTGATGACGTTCGGACTTCTGAGTAACAGATACTGATACCAAGGTGACACTGCGGTATAAGAAACAGTATCGCACAGCGCCATTCTGCGAATGGCACAAGGAACGGTACTGCCAGTGCCAGACATCTCCTTGCAGTTTTTCACACTCCCCTCGAAACCAAGCCATGTGATCATCTAGTTGCAGGAAGCGCGCTGCGTTCAGCGTTAGTATGTACTGTTTATATTGTAGAGTGAACCTTAAGCATGTACCAGTTAGTATGTTAGCCTGTTTATTAGCTGAGCTACGCGCTTGTTACTTCAGTAAGTTCAGTTCAGTGCCCAGGGAATTTTTTTCAGTCAATTCCGCGATGTGGTGACCTTTGACTTTTTCAGCTGCATACTTGAAAAACAACTAAGCCCTGGGGACGACTGTTTACGGGATCGGCAGTGGGATGAAGCTTATGCTGGATTGAATGCGCTGTATGTGCACTTCCCAGTGCTAGCAGAACTTTGAACTTAATTGAAGCAATAGTAGAATCTCGCACCCACGCCGCTGGGCATTTGCTAGAGTGGAGTCCAAGTAAGTGCGTGGATTCCGTTGGACATGAACGAAGTGCGAGACTCTGCTAGCAGTATGCCTATGGAACTATGTCTTAGCAATATGCAACGGTACGCATATTTTTGTAAACACGAAGTGAAACTACTGTTTCGATCTCCAGGTGGGCAGACGACATAGTCGCACGCACTGGAAACTGTTTGACGATTGGTCAGTTTTTCGCGATCGTTTTGCATCGGCTGACTATTTGTCGGAAAACGGTTGAGCGTGCTTTATTTAATTTCTGAACCGGTACAGGTGTTTCTGTGCTGGTTCTATCTAACTGCTTTACTCCCTCGGTTCCGCTGGCCAAAACATACCGCTGCCACCAGTAATTCCTGTGAACCACAGATGTTTCTTTTACACCCTCCGTTCTTTCCTCGCTTCCAGCCGGTAGCAACAACTTCCTCGACGTACTAGCAAGCTTCGTGCTCTCTGTCAAAAACAGGATTGCCACATTCTCTTCAGAGATTGTATAAACGCAACTAGCAGTAGCGATGACCGAAAGGTTGCTGTAGAGTACAGTACTTGGATGTGCTTATTGTGCAACATTAAATCGAAAATACTTTTTTTTAAGAATTACATACTAGGAAAGTGCACTCGCTGATGGCGGGCACTGAGTGACCGAAGCGAAGGAAGTACGTGCGCAGAGAAACGAAAGATAAAGCAATTCAAACAATTATTATTAACTTACTTAACCCACCAGCCTGGTACCAGAAAAAATATGCATTTTA